>JAODXP020000525.1:2500-18949 GCA_027497455.2 Sardinella longiceps | reverse complement strand
GCTCACCAGTGCAGTTGTCCACACACACATGCCCAGCGAGTAACTGACCCTTTGGACAGAAGCAGCCAGATCTCATATCTTCCAGGTCACGACCAGACACAGGCAAACTGGAGGATATTAACACACAATGTAATTAGGCGACTTTCCTTCATCTTCTCATTTCTTTCTTAAGCAGACACTCTCTTTCTCTTCTATTCTCTCTATCATCCCCTCATTCTCATCTTCACTCTAATTCTCCCGTTTGTTTTTTTCTCAAATTCCCTCTCCCTCACTCTCTCTCATACACACACACACACGCACACACACACACACCTGCCGTTACAGTAGTCATCCAGTTTGCTGCGGCACTCTTGATAAATCTTTCCATTTGTACAGGTTACATCTGAAACAGCAAGAATGACACAGTCGACTTGATTATTGCATCACTGGCCACCAATCACATTAGCATTAGGTGTCAGGAAAGAAAGGACGCACAATTCTCAGTCGAGACTTTTATTGTATCATTAGCCGTAAGTCACCATTACCATTAGGAGACAAAAAGGATCACACAGTTCTCTGTCAGCACTAGTATTGTATCACTTTGCTTTAAGGAATGATTCATTATCTGGAGTGAATCAACACGTAGCCCTGTTGTTTCACATTGCCAAGTGCTGTCAATAGCTATGAGAATTACTGCATTTTGTGCATGGCAGACCAAAATGGTGAAAGGGCAGTTAACGGTAACAGATGTAGACATATGAAAACAAAACCAAATATTTTTTTACACGGTATGCCCAAATCTGTTAGCGTTGGCTGGCATTTCACTATTTCATCTGCCTTGCCGAAAATTTGTGCATCTGTTACAGACTCTCTCTGCTTCTGCGTTGTGCTGATATTAATAAGGAGACTCCCAAGGCGGTGGATGAGCAGTTTTATTTCCCTGCACAATGGTTTGTCAGAAGTCCAAAAACCATGAGTATCAGGTCGTGGGTTTGCTCTGCAGCAGTGCAGAATCTCTTCCTGCTTCTGCCGCACCCTCAATGCAAATCTCACCAGAAAACTACGAACTCAAAGTACTGACCCATTTACAGTAGTATGCAGGATTTAATAAAAAAAATACTAAAGGTATTTATTGACTCTGATACACATCTTTGACTTAAGTTACACTTACCACAGCTGCCGTTGGTGAGGTGGCGCCACTCGACACAGATACCCCTTTCCTTACACATGTCTGCTGCCAGTGCCAACGAGGGGCAGGGCATTCCATGGCACTCATCGAAATAGCAGCTGTCCTCCACATCAGACAAGTCCACAAACTGTCTACACCATTGGAACTCACTGGACAGAGTGAGTTTTTAAAATATTTTAAATGCCATTTTCTTGCCACACAACTGCTTTTTTTCATTAGGGTATCAAATGCGGGATTCACACACACACACTCACTCACTCACTCACACACACACACACACACACACACACACACACACACACACACACACACACACACACACACACACACACACAGCATCTGGCTGGTATGAGAGGGAACACACATAGGTGGTGGTGGAGGAAGAGGGAGTGTGTGCACACACAAAAACACAAATCTTACGGGTATGTCAGTATGCCACAGACAGGATGCTGGGTCAAGCCAAGGCAGGGTGTTTGAGTAGGTGCAGGGACACAGGACTCATTAAGCCGTGTGGAGGAACACTGGGGCTTGTTGGGGTCGGGGTAGATCCAGTCTGCAGCAGTCGCTGGACAGCAGGTGTCATTCTCTCTCACACCACCAGGGCGCACACAAGAGCTGCCTCCACACTCGCCTAAACAAAGAAAATACACAAACACATACTGTGAACATAGAAACATTCATGTCAAAAGTAGTCAGTCATGAAAAAAAAAAACAATTCTAAACATTTTACAGCCTCCTTTTATTAGGTTATATGATAAAATTTGAGAAAAAAAAACTTAAAAAAAAAAAAAAAAAGTTTCCATATTGGTTTTACTACTGTGTCCTATGCCATTGCTACGTACGAATACTGAAAGAATATTGTCACTGGCATGTTATAATGTATGCTCTTGTACATGATGCGATGGTACTATTATCTATAGTAATAGATAGTATCGTATTGTGACCTTCATATCGTGCATTTTATTGTGTATGGAGTGTATCGTTATATCCCTATTATCTATTATATGCAGCCACATGTATCTATGGTAACAGTAATGCATCCCATCCCATAGATGCTCACCACACTGTCCCTCGATGTTGTCCTGGAAATTGAGTTTATTCAGGGTGATGACCACTTTTCTGTAGGCACTAAACGAGACTTTAGTGAGGATCTCATCGATGTAGATGGTCACCGTGAGCCCAGTTGTCTCAAGGCGGATGCCATGCTCCTCGTAGGGGGGATACACAGTTATCTGGTTGAAGGTGGACTGGAAATTGAAGGGGGGGGGGGATTGAAGGTGAGAGACATACATGAAATGTACATGTATGTAAACTTTTGGACTGTTGCAACACCCCAACCCCCACCCCCACATAAAAAATCTCTATACAATACTGTACACTGTAGTTTGTCAATTTATTAAATATAAAATATCAAATGTCATAATATTGACTGACCAGACACTAAAGCTAATAGAATGACCGAATTTCATGTAAAGTAGCCCAAAATGGTGAAACGGCAGCTAAGCGGGATATCAAATGAAATTCGGTCATTCTCTTGGCTATCCACAGTACTTAGTAATGTGAAACAACAGGACTACCGGTTGATTACAGAATTACAGATTACAGACACCAGATTACAGAATTCCTTTTACTGTCATATTAATGTAATGATTAACATTAGGAACGGCATCAAGATTCGGTCATATTGGCTTGGGAGTACATACGGTCACTGTTCCCTGGTCGATTCGGAGTGTTACAGTGTTGTTACGGAGCATCATGATGATCCCTTTAGCACATGAGACCGTACGGCGGCAAGGGTAGTTGTCCACCACCACCCTGAAATTGTACTTTGGCTGTCTCTCCTGAACCAGGATGTAGTTGCATTTCCCCTGGTAGTCATACTTGTGGCCCTGGAAGGTTATATAATGGGGGTCGCCCCAGACCGTACACACACCTGTGGCAGGAACAGTTACTGTACTTAGGCCTTGTTTACTGTTTACTGTAACCTCATTAAAGTCAGATGCATTGCGCTGCACGCATCTCCACCCATCCAATGGACGAACCAATTAGGGCAGCTGTTCTGTTTGGTTGCCAACAGATCAGTGTTTTCCAGGCACGTTTTCAAGATGACAAAACGTTTTATACTTCACCCATAGGGATGCATGGGAACTTTAGTGAAACGTTTAAAAATGTTACGACCACTGAATTTGGCCCAGTTTTTCCTGCATCGCTCACACACTACCAGCGTCATCGGGTTTTGATGTGAGTAGTTAAAGTAGCACTTCAATGAAGATGAAAAGATTTTTGCCTTCTGATCCATGAATCCGTTTCAGATGAATGCCTGGAGATTAGGGCTGTAACGATATTGTATCGAATCGAGAAATCGTGATACGCAGAGTCACGATACAGTATTGTGATACAAGAGGGCAGTATCGTGATACGCCCTTTCAACGTTCTGTAATCCTTCAGTCCAGAAAACAACCACATGATATGATGCGATGGTGCTTTCAAGCTTCAAAACAATATCATTATAACTTTTTAAAAAATATTAGTAGCCTCTTGCAACCTACTCTAGCCATAAACGATTATCAAAAAGATATATTTTAAACAAATCGTGGGGTGTATCGAACCGTAGGTCAAAAATCGTGATACGAACCGAATCGTGAGTTGGGTGTATCGTTACAGCCCTAAAGGAGATGCGTACAGCGCAATGCTTCATCTGACGTGAGTGAGGTAATGTTTACTGCACATGATGCATGTTGACATTTTTATAAATAGATGTTCTTTTTTTGTTGTTTTTTTGTTATCAGTTTCTTTGTTTTGTATCCACTTGCATGTATCCACAGCATTCAGCATAAAAAATCTCTACTTGGAAAAAAAATGGTTGCAGTGACTAAAACTCTGTTACACGTAAATGAAAAGCCCAAACAAATGAAGAAAATGTCTGAAAATATCATGTATAACAAAATGTGTAAACAAGCCCAAGCATACACCACTATAAATACAGGTCAATCTCAGCAAAAGGGCAGAGATCAGACAAAGTAGTTATAGTAGATCTAGTTTTCAGCTATTTACAATAGCTAAATACTAGGACACTGTCACAAACCATTTTCTATATTGCTCCAAAACAGAAACAGCACACAAACATGGAAAAAAACAGAAAAGCCACCACACAGAGGGAACAAAACAACTCAGTTCCGTGGTGGTCAAAAGGCATATTTTGGTCTACAGTGTAAGAACAATGAGATGTAGCAGAAGTCACAACTCACAAGTTTCCTGCGGACCCGTGGTTACGATTGGGGTGGATCCTGTTGCTATGGTGAAATCAGTGGTAATTTCAGTTGTGATTGACGTCGTGGTTGTTGGTTCAGTTGTGTCTGTGATGTAAGGTGTTTCTTCTGTTGTAGATGCTCCGGTTGAGGTTGGTAGTGCAGTTGTTGTTGGTGTTGTTGGTGGTACTATGGGTACTAACCACAGAGTTAATCATCACTGGCTTGAATGCATGATCCGTGTGTGTGTCATGTGTCAAGTGTCATCATCCAAACCAACAGCAGTTTAACTTTAATCGATAGGGCAACAGGCTGATTCAACAAGCCTAATTTAACATGCCTACTACGGGTTAATTCACAGGTAGGCATTTTCTGCACGATCCAGGTAAAAAGTGTCAAACAAATCAAGATATTCAACCTAATACAGACAAAAAAATGTATATTCTTAAGTAACAACCTACCACATTTCATATGTCCATTAGTGCATGTGCTAAAAGAAAAACATAAATAAAACCATATCAGCATTGTGACATAATATTCCATTATTATTACCACCTCAAACACATAACATAACCAAACAAACAAACAAACACCAAATACTCACCAGTTTCCACCAGGTATGATCACTTGAGTGCCATCTCTGACAACTTCACCATTAAAGATGCAGGTGCAGTTCTGCAGTGTGGTGCAGTTTCCTGTGTTTTCATCATAGTATGGCGCCTCTGGTGGACACCTGGGGTAACAGCCTGCAGAGGACAGGACATGAGCTTAGCGAGAGGGTCTTTCCCCTCAATGGCGCCTTCCAGGCAGCGTTGCCTTCAAGGCTGTTTAATTAAAGGGTAACTTTAGTCAATTTCAACAAGAGCTCTATTGCTCAGGCTACTCGTGACTAGTCAATACTGAAGATGCAAGACATTTTGGTCTAACCATATAGGTTTTCCTTGAGCAGAGAATGATCACTGACAACCCCATGGGGGCAGAGCTTTGAACTGTGTTTTTAACATCTTAACATGCTCCAAATGTCACCACAAAAAATATGAAAGATCGACAGTCAGACACCTTACAACACAACAAATGACTAAAAATGTGGTTGAAACTGTTTTTATGCAAGCAGCCACATATTGTTTGTTTACACATGATTTTGTAAACAGTGCATACAAATACTGTTTTAACCACTTTGTTAACCATTTGATATTTCTATTTTTTGTGGTGATATTTCATATTTTGTGGTGACATTTGGACCATGTTAAAAACACAGTTTAAAATTCTGCCCTCATGGGTTAATTGTCAGTGTTAATTCTATGCTCAAGGAAACCTATATGGTTGGACCAAAATGTCTCGTATCTTCAATACTGGGTAGTCTCGAGTAGCTTGAGCAATAGAGCGCTTGTTGAAGTTTGACTGAATTTGTCCTTTAGGCTGCATTCAAGAATACGAAAAACAAAACAAAACAAAAACAAAAAGTATTTACCTTCCAGTCTCCCGCTGAAGGAATAGTTCCCTCCACAGGTTGGTACTCTTCCGCAAGGGTCATAGTGCCACCTGCACTGACCTTCCTTGTTGTAGTAGTCACAGAACACAGCTAGGGAGGGGAGGGAAAATCTCTTACAAGAAAATCGAATACCAAAAAAAGAAAGAAGTAAGAAAAAGAAGAGAAGAAGAGTACTTTCTTGTTGTCCTTTTTGGGGAGGCCTATGTCCAAGAGCAATATTAAATAGGCAAATAATTGTAAGGTAAATAATACTTTTCTGATTTATTGTCATGGTGGGTATTGTCATTGTTGTGTGCGCACTCACTTCCTTGAGTCGGTAAAACTGTTTACTAATATTATTTTGTGGAGTAAATCTGGATGTGGCCCAAGAGTTACTGGTGAGTGTGTTGCTTGTTATGGATGTTAACTGAACGAGAATAGCTTGCTAGTAAAGGTTGAAGCTCAGAAACTGAACTGTGTTGCTGCCGTTGGGAACGGATCCCGACGCACATCTAAACAGCTAGGGGAAAAAAGTATAGCTGGTCGTTGCGGTGCGCACTGTGCACAAAATGCGCGGGCCTGTGCGCAGGAATATACAGTCTCCTTAGGTTATGAGTGTGTTAGTTACATGTTGCCTGTGTGCCTTGGTGTCTGCAGTTGTGTATATGTGTACATGTGGGTATGTGTACATGCTACTTGGACACCTCAATTTCCCTTGGGATCAGTACGGGACCCCTGAGTGCTAAAGTCTGTATGTCTGTCTGTCTATCTACAATATCTATCTATCGGTGTATTGTTGTTCTCACGGTAGAGGTCTGGAGTTCTATTTCCTGGTCATCCTACCGGTCAATGTGTTGTAGTGATGTGTGTAGTGTAGTGGTAGTACGGATTGATTACATTATTCTTAATGCAAAACGGACTATACGTCAGCAGAGTAGTAAACTGAACATTCTATCATTGCAAATGGATTGATAGAATGAATCGCCCTTTAGGGTGATCAGGTAAATAGAACTCCAGACCTCTGTTTTATGAAGTTTGGCAAGTCTGACGGGTCTGGAGTAATATGGACTTATTTCACACCTGAACATTCTGAGATTGTTAAACCATTCCATGGTAGTAAACTGAACATTCTATCATTGAAATGCATTGAATTTATCCCCCTTTCTTACTTGAAAAAATGGTATTAGCATTTAAAGAATGTCTATGTTATTGATAACATATAACAACTTTATCATCCACACTGGCGAACGATAATGTAGGTCTGTCTTCTTGTGAATGAATCAATGCTTAGAATTCCATTCCTTCTCATTGGCTAAAGAGCCTTTTATCGTTCTAAAAATCGCTCTGAAAGTGATCCCCAACAACATCATTGCACATGACGTTGTCTTATAGTTGTGTTGTGAATGTTGTCATTCATATTAATTAGAGCGATATTTATTTGTTGTTATATTTAAAGTTAACAGTAAATCTCTATTACTCACGGCACAGGTCTGGAGTCCTCCAGTGGATGCAGACATTCTGTTCACTGCAGGCTTCAGCATAAGCTGCCACAGCCGTGCAGAAACCCAGGAACTTGCCCTCAAACTCACAGGAGCACGCCTCCAACACACAGGCCTGGTAATACGGCTCAGGTTCCACCTGCATGCGCAGCACACAATACACACACACACACACACACACACACACACACAAACCGAGACAGAGAATGAAAGGTAGATAATTCAATATTTACATCAGCTAGCATGCCAACACTACTGTGCTAATATGCTGTGCAATCCTATGCTGTTCTGTGCAAGGCTAGTGCACACCATGCATTATATATTATGCTATGCTAGCCTATGGTGTCAATGCTACGGCATGAATACGATATATTTACCTGAAAATATCTCAGGTAAAGCCAGATCTAGCATGCTAATGCTATAATTACCTCCGCCATGGAGGTTTTTTTTCCGCCTGTGTCTGTCTGTGTGTTTGTGTCTGTCTGTCTCTGTGTGTGTACAACATAACTCAAAAAATACTACACGGATTTGGATTAAATTTTGGGACAATATGTGTATTGGGAAAAGTAACAACTGTTTCAATTGCCTTGGCGGAGGTGTGCGCTCTCCGAATGCTCTTCTAGTTGCAATGTAATGCAAAGGCATGACATTCTACATCTACAATGTTAAGCTATACTCATTCTGTGTTTTACCTTGAGGTGGCACTCCTTAAAGGTGTCTCCAGTGATGATCATGCAGCGTTTCTTGGCCCAGTTGCCGCAGTAGGAGTGATGCTGGCAGGGGAAGGTTTCATTCGCCACATCGGAGCAGGGTGGTGTGCCTGTCTTCCAGCTATTCCCAAACTCCAGTGCACTGGATGCTAGCAATGAACCACTGCTCATCAGGTCGTTAGCCTCACTGGAGTCAAAGTTCCCACACAGACCACATACTAGACCCTAAAGGTGGGGATAACAGGTTTGGGATATCTTTGTTTTTGTTGGTCACCATGCCTGTGTGTGTGTGTGTGTGTGTGTGTGTGTGTGTGTGTGTGTGTGTGTGTGTATATCTATGTGTGTATCTGTGTGTGTGTGTGTGTGTGTGTGTGTGTGTGTGTGTGTGTGTATCTGTGTGTGTGTGTGTGTGTGTGTGTGTGTGTGTGTGTGTGCGTGTATATGTGTGTGTGTATGTGTGTGTGTGTGTGTACATACCCTCCACCTGTCATCCAGCCACAGGGTTAGGCGTGTGTGTTTGTCCCAGATGAGTGTGAGCCCCAGGTGTGGCACTGACACCAGGAAGTAGAGCCCCACGGCACGGACAGAATACAGCATCTCCCCCACAACTGCTGATGTGTTATACGACCTGAAGCAAACACAAGAACTCAACATTATTAGTTACTGTATAATAAGCCCTGATGGACCCCTGATATTACAGTAAGCGTATGATACATGGATCTGCCCAAAGATTCTTCCTAAAATGAATTATTAATAATAGGAGGGAGTTTTTCCTTGCCCCTGTTTCTCATGGGCGCTCCCTGTACTGTCTGTATTGACCCTTCCCACTCATGTGACCTTCGTTAAAGCGGCTGCCATTTTGGACATGTAGTGGACTGCAGTTTGAATGCAATGGGCGAGAAAACGAACAAAAAAGGTTTAAAATAAAATGCAGAAAACACCTTCACTGTCCAGCAATGTAGAGCATTTACAGGGTGAGCAGAGGGAGAGGTGGAAAAGTTGAGATTAGCAGGCATAGAGAATGACGTCTACCTGCTAGCATCAGGATTGTTCACTGACGTTCAGAAGTTCACGGCTAACCCGACTTCACCCCTCATGATCTGTACTAGTATGTCATTAACAATCAATCGCCTTACAGAGATCTGTACCAGTACATCATTAACAATTCATCGCTATACACAGGTAGCGCTCTGAAAGTGTTTAAGAGTTTGTATGCCTACAAGTATTTTGTGTCAGGCTGGGTCACATGCGTAGCCTACATCAGTGGATCAGTGGACATTTTCATTTAACGTCGGCCATCAGGATCAGGATAAACAAAATGTTATGAGCTGTCATTGAAATAACCGCTTAATCTGTTGAGAAATGGTCCCTGTCATAAATTTGCTGCTACCAGAACCAAGCACTGTAACGTTGTTACTGAAGGGTCGGTGTCGGTAGTAGGGATGTCCCGATCCGATATTAGCAAAAAAAGAGGATCGGTATCGGATCGGCCTGAAAGAAAAAATTCCGATCCGGACGCCCGATCCATTTTTTGTAAATTCCGGTCCGTGTTTTCAAGCACGCCGATCCATTTTTTTTAAGCTTCCCCCATACATCCAGTCCATGTTTTCACCACATCTTCTTCCCACCTGCCCAGCATCCCCGCATGGGCGGAGTTACGAGGGGGCCAGGGGTGGCCCTGGCCACCCCTGACCACGCCCTGGCCCCGCCTTGGCCACCCCACGGCCGGACAATAATTTTAAAATAAATTATATGTCTCGGCGAATTTTGGTTCCGGCCGCGAGATTTTAGTTCCGCCTATTTGTTTCCCGGTGGGACCCATTTTGCTGTAACACCCACAAGCTGAAACGAAACTAACGTGCCTCGTGCAGCAGCAACTGTTGGCAGTCGAAGTCATGTCCAAGTCCGACAACACAACCTGAACCAGGGCCGTGAGGTTTGGTATATGTATGAGTCCTGTATACATGTATTTTCTTTTTACTGCAGAAAGCTCCTTTATGTTAACCCTCCTAAGTCATAAATGCGCCGCCGACATCGAAAAACATCGTTCAAAACCGCTAGCATATCTCCGCGATCGTCCGAGCTAGCAACAAACCAAAGACAGCTACTGAAAGAGCAGAAACGGCACTTTCAGATGATACCCGGGTTACACGTGTAACCCAACGGGATCGCGAAATATGCGTCTTACAAAAATACCTAAAAATTATATACATGTACTGAGCACTGTATAGATTGCTGGACCATATTTTTATTGGCTTTCCTAATCATATAAGCAAAGAAAACGAACTAAAACACTGCTAAGAATCTGCTGCACTCAAATGGCACATAGGTTTGCTTTTCCTGAAGTCTTTTTGACCAATCACAACATGTAAACAACCTCGTCAAAGCGGAAGTTGGTAAAACATTTTTTTTCGGGAGTTTTTCCCCCAAAATGCTCGCCTTTTATAAAGGGATTTTAGACCAATACATCATTACAGCATCTAAGGTTTGAAATAATGACTCATTATTAAAGTAGTAAGTGTACTTATATACAAATATAAAATACTTAAGCCCAAAACACATATTTGCTCAGAATAAAATGATACAGTGGCTGATAGATAGATGCGGTTAGCTAATGAACGCTAATGAACAGCTAGTATTTATTTCTTGTTTTGGGGGATTTCTTGGTATTTGAGAGAGTTTTTTTGGTTATTTTAGTTAAATATACATGTAAATGAATATGTATATTATCTAAAAACCATTCATCCACCATATTTGGTAGATTATCTTAAAATTTTACGTATTTTTCTCCTAACGCAATTTTTTTTTTCAGGACGGTTTTGGATGTGATATATGTAAGTGCATATTCAAATAGTAAAAATAAATAGATATTGTGAAAGCCTGAGTTGTGCTGAATAAAATGATACCAAATACCTTGGTTAGATATATTGCTAACAGGGATAAAATTGACTATAACCGATAACATGCTAAAACGGCCGAAAATTCCACCGACTCCAATTAAATAAGTATGTTACAATTTCACTTAAAGTCTATCTCAAACAAGAGCTCAGAACTCAAGAGATTTAGTTTCAACAGTACATATGATGGACAATAACATGTAGAAAGTGTTAACATGTGGTATGAGTTCAGTACACATGTATTTTCCTTTTATTGTAGAAAGCATCCATATGCTTATGCTACATATAATAAATGAATACATTGATTTCTTACCTTGGATTTTCTTGGATTTTGTTCATGAGTTGGACCTAATTGAATGAATACTACATGGCACCAGATAGGCCACCAAATGCACCAGAATACAGGAAATTAAAACTAGCTACTTAAAATTTTTCCGGGGGGACCCCGGACCCCGGACCCCCGCCCTAATTGGTCACAGCGTGGCCACCCCTTCGATGGCCCAGGCCACCCTTTGGCCACCCCATGTAAAAATTCTGGCTCCGCCCCTGCATCCCCGGCCTTCAACAAGGTAGCCTACGGAATTGTTTGTGTCTGTTTGGTTTGGTTTGTTATCGACAAAAATGTCAGCGGTCTGGGACTATTTTAAATTGCAAAACGACAAAGACGAGGAGACAGAGTGCAACATCTGCCACTGTAAAGTGAAATGTGGTGGCAAAGCAGTAAGGAGTTTTTAACACGACAAATTTAATGAAGCACTTAGCAAAGTTCCATCACAAACAACATGCGGAGTTTGTGAAGAAAAATGAGGACAAGAAAGCCAAAGGTGGAACTCAACTAACATTGGCAGAAACGTTTGCCAGACGGGACAAACTTCCATTAAACTCTGCCCAAGCCCAGGGGATCACGAGGGTAATTGCAGAACAGATATTATTAGATGGCGAGCCCCTATCCCTGGTTAAGAAAGTCGGTTTTCGGCGCACTATTGAACACCTGGAGCCAAGGTTCAACATGCCATTACATGCTTGAAAAGACAATCCCTCAGATCCACACAGATGTGAAAGCCTACATCAGTGGTCAAGTGGAGAATGCTAAAGCACTTAGTTTCACCACGGATATATGGAGCTGTGATCACCGGCCTTTATTGCTGTTAAGTCTAACAGCGCACTGGATTGGGGCCGACTTTACACCAAGGAGAGCTGTACTGCATGCATGTGAGTTTAGAGGCTCACACACAGCAAATGCCATAACAGACGTCATGCAAGAAATGCTGCGTGCTTGGAAAATATAAAAAAAAGAAAGTCCATGTTATCTTAAAGATCGCCCCACGAGACAGCAGGGGAGTTACCTGCTCCAGCCACGTTGCGCAGTAGCGGGAGAGTGCACCACAAGGCAGTGGTGGAATTACCGCCTGGCTTCAATGGCCAGCCCCTGCTGGATTTGGATTTTGGGCTGGAATCAGAGGGCCAGCCAGATAAATTAAGTGAGGCAGATGTGTCAAGATTGTGAATATGATGAGGAGATGACTGAAGAGCCCCGGGCAGCCTCTCCCGCAGTAGCTTCTAGGACGTTGGGTCTGCAGCTGCATGAGGTAGCTACCAGGGCAGCTAGCAAACTTGCCCCCCCCAGAGATGCTGGATGGTGAGTACTATGCTGGGCCCAACACACCAGCGCCCAGCCCGATTCCTTTTTTTACGGAAGTGCACAGGGAGCTAACTAAGACATGGAGTAACCCTTATTGAGCGTGTGCTCCAGTCCCAGGTTTTGCTGCCTATATGCAATTAGACCAGGCCAAGGGGTGTGAATATCTCTCCTTTCCAGCGGTGGAGGATTCAGTAGCGAGCTATCTGTCCCCCTCTTCACCAGCGATGCGCCTGGGCCGCAAACCCATCCTACCGTCTCCAGTAGCCAGACTCCAGGCCACTTTAGCGTCCTACCTGGCGAAGTGTAGTGTAGAAACAGAAAATGTTTTGTCCCCCTCTCTGTGACAAGCTGCCCTCAGAGCATGACCCCCTCCTTAGACGGAGCGGGAATAAAGCTGAATACAAACAAATTGGCCATGAGTGGGGTCACCCCCGACCAATTGTCTCTCTCTCACAAAATAACCCCCAGTGGGGAGGGAGAGAAATTGGAGATGAGCGGGGTCATCCCTGACCAATTAAAAGACCCTCTACCATGTCTAGAGACATGCATAGAGAGCTGGCGCAACTGCGCACATGCATCACCATGGGTTGTAAAGACAATCTCAGTGGGCTATACAATACAATTCGCTCGCCCCCCACCAAAATTCAGCGGGGTGATTCAATTCGTAGTGCCGGAGAGACAGGCCCCATTTCTACAGGAGGAAATAGTCTCCCTGTTGTTGAAAAGGGCAATAGAGAGAGGGCCACAGGGAGAAGAAAACGCAGGCTTTTACAGCCATTATTTTCTTGTCCCGAAAAAAGACGGGGGATTTCGGCCAATCTTGGACTTAAGGAGGTTGAACAAATCACTCATGAAAAAGAAATTCAGAATGCTGACCGACAGCCAGCTCCTTCACTTTGTGAAACCAAACAACTGGTTTGTAACCATAGATTTGAAGGATGCCCATATAAAAGTGGTTCCAAGTCATCGAAAATTTCTCAGGTTTGCATACAGAAGGAAAGCGTACCAATTCTCTTGCCAGCTTTTCGAATTAGCTCTCTCACCCTTCCTCTTCACAAAGTGTCTGGAGACTGCACTCGCACCATTACGCCAGCAGGGGGTGTGCTTGTTCAACTTTCTGGACGACTGCATACTATGCAGCAGCTCACAAGAATTAGCTGTACAGGAGGCCAGTTTAGTACAGGCGCACCTACGCAGGTTGGGCTTTGTGATAAACATGAAGAAGAGTGTTCTCAAATGGCTTAATGCCGCATACACTCCTAAGGTAGTATCTACCCCATTCCGTAACCAAGTCATTGAGTTGGTAAGTTTCTCACCTCCTCCTTTTGCTTCAGCAGAGGAGGAACAGTTGAACAAACTGTGTCCAGTGCGGGCTCTCCGTTGTTATGTGGAGCGCACTAGGGCTTTCAGGCAGTCTGATCAGTTGTTTGTGTGTTTTGGCACTCAGGCTAAGGGTAGGCCACTGTCAAAACCAAGTCTATCACGTTGGATTGTGGAGACTATCGAGCTGGCATACAGGAGCCAGTCTCTGGAAGCCCCGGAGGGGCTGGGTGCTTATTCAACTCCTTCTTCTTGAGCCCTATTGAAGGGTGTGTCCATAGAAGAGATATGCAGAGCAGCCAGCTAGAATTCTCACCACACATTCATTTGTTATTACATGTTGAATGTGGCTGAGCCTAGTTTTCTGCAGGGTGTTTTGGGAGCAGGAAGTCTGTGATTACCCAGATTGCAGCCCTTCTAGAAGTGTAACAAATGCATAAAATGTTGGTTCATAATGTGCATGTTCACTATATATTCCCCTTGCATTGACAAAGGACTAGCCCATTAGGTTGGTGCTGTAGGCCTCCACTGTTATTCACGCGTGATGGGATACGGTCCCATGTGTTAGATCGCAGTCCATTGCAATAGGGAATGTCTGGGTTACAACTGTAACCACGGGTCCCTTAGCAGGGACCAGATCTAACACTGCGTGGCGATTACAGTGTTCTGCTCAGTATTGAAAGAGGCCGAGGCCGCGCTATTTATGCCCTAAGGGCCGGGCCCAGGGAATGACTGACAGCCTCTCAGCCATTCGGCGTGAGTGGAAAGTGCTTCGATTGGATCCGTGCATACGTCACGTCCCATGTGTTAAATCTGGTCCCTACTAAGGGAACCGTGGTTACAATTGTAACCCAGACGTTTTACATATACAAAGTGAGATGCGTCAGCAAGGCAAACACAAGGAATGGAGGCTGAAAGCTCAACCAGTAGCCTGGGCAGCTTCTTGTACGAAATACTGGAGGAGAGCAGCACAGCAGTAGCGGGTCCATCTGAGCAGCAGATCACCCCTGGGGCACTGATTCAGTTGGAGTGCTATATCAGCGAGGCTCCACTTGGACGTAAGAACAATCCTTTTCATTACTGGAGAGACAATCAGGCTCGACTACACACCCTGGCATCAACAGCAGCCAGGTTCCTCTGTGTTCCTTGCACTCGTGTTGAGAATGAGAGGCTTTTTAGCACAGTTTCGCTTATCATTGATGAGCACAGAAGCAGGCTGACTCCTGAGCATGTTGAAATGCCCACCTTTGTGAAGAAGAATCTCCCCATCATGCTCAGACTGCAGTCAGGGCAAGAAGTAGAAACTGAAGGGAGTGTGGAGATGGAACAGCAATGGAAAGCATGTGAAAGAGATTGGGGTGTAGCAATAGAAGGCGTGACTGTTATTAGGGTTGTTATAGTCAATGTGTGTGTGTGTGTGTGTGTGTGTGTGTGTGTGTGTGTGTGTGTGTGTGTGTGTGTGTGTGTGTGTGTGATAATTTGACTGTTATACTCAGGTTTTATAAAGTATTGTTTACACTGATGCCACTTTTTAGCCTTGGTTTACATTTACAGTTTACAAAATTGTTTGCACTGATGTCTTTTTGGTTTACATTCATTATTTATTATTTTGTCTAATTTGTGTTTATTTAACTTTTTTAAAGACAGTTTACAAAATTGTTTGGACTGATGTCTTTTTGGTTTACACTCTTGTTCAAGAGCAGAGCACTAATGCCAATTTGGTTTGTGCAGTCAACTGACTATTTATTGTTTTGTCTATTTTGTGTTTATTTAACCCTGTTATGAATAAACAGGTCAGTTTCTCATCACCAACCATTGTGGATTATTCAAACTAACTTAATTAAGTTGGCTTGTTGTTCTTAACAGTAAAGCCCTTTTCAACATGAGTCTGAAAACAAAATAAGTAAATATCTTTAATTTTTAATACTTGGATTGGCAAATATCGGTATCGGCCGATACTCGGATCGGAAGTGCAAAAAGCTGGATCAGGACATCCCTAGTCTGTAGTGTTAGTAGCCTACAGGGGTCGGGAACGAGGGCCTCGAGAGCCACTAGTGGCCGTCCGAACTGCATATAGCACACTGAAACAAGTTAGTATTAGCACTAACAAGTTAACCATGTTCAATTCTACTTATGCATGTGAGAAAGCCTACTATTCTGTTTGGACGAAAACTTATTTAGTCCACTTGTGTTCGTTCTCGAAAGCCATACCCGCTTGGTCTTCGTTGTTAGCCGCGGTAGACTGGTCCATGTCCAACATGACACTTACTTTTGCGCTGACGTCACACGAGATGGGTCAATAGACAAATGCAAGACAAATGTACTGTATTTGGCATTGATATGAATTGAATAAAGCAAACCCTGTCTATGCTTTTATGTGTGTGTGTGTGTGTGTGTGTGTGTGTGTGTGTGTGTGTGTGTGTGTGTGTGTGTGTGTGTGTGTGCAGGCGTGGCTAAGGGGAGACAGCGAACAAAGCAAGTTAAATACAAGCCA
>JAODXP020000523.1:10000-15000 GCA_027497455.2 Sardinella longiceps | reverse complement strand
TTTTTTGTTTCCCGGTTCCAATGCCAGTGTTTGTTGGACAGTTTGCTTTGTGCTGTTCTACACTGTTCTTCCACCTTGTGGATTAGGCCTTTCACCTCTTTTTGCTTTGTGCTGTTCTACACTGTTCTTTCACCTTGTGGATTAGGCCTTTCACCTCTTTTTGCTTTGTGCTGTTCTACACTGTTCTTTCACCTTGTGGATTAGGCTGTTCTACACTGTTCTTTCACCTTGTGGATTAGGCTGTTCTACACTGTTCTTTCACCTTGTGGATTAGGCTGTTCTACACTGTTCTTTCACCTTGTGGATTAGGCTGTTCTACACTGTTCTTTCACCTTGTGGATTAGGCTGTTCTACACTGTTCTTTCACCTTGTGGATTAGGCCTACCTCTTTTGCTTTGTTGTTCTACGCTGTTCTTTCACCTTGTGGATTAGGCTGTTCTACACTGTTCTTTCACCTTGTGGATTAGGCTGTTCTACACTGTTCTTTCACCTTGTGGATTAGGCTGTTCTACACTGTTCTTTCACCTTGTGGATTAGGCTGTTCTACACTGTTCTTCCACCTTGTGGATTAGGCTGTTCTACACTGTTCTTCCACCTTGTGGATTAGGCTGTTCTACACTGTTCTTTCACCTTGTGGATTAGGCCTACCTCTTTTTGCTTTGTGCTGTTCTACACTGTTCTTTCACCTTGTGGATTAGGCCTTTCACCTCTTTTTGCTTTGTGCTGTTCTACACTGTTCTTTCACCTTGTGGATTAGGCTGTTCTACACTGTTCTTTCACCTTGTGGATTAGGCTGTTCTACACTGTTCTTTCACCTTGTGGATTAGGCTGTTCTACCACTGACACACACACACACTTGTGGATTAGGCCTACCTCTACACTGTTCTTTCACCTCTTTTGGATTTTTGCCGTGGATTTTTGTTTGTTCTTGGGATTATTTTTCAACACTTTGCCGTGGAGTTTTGTTTGGGAATCATGACGGGAGAGACTGTCTGTGTCGTGCTTTGGAATCATTGAACTTTGTCTGTGTGTGTGTTTGTGTGTGTGTGTGTGTGTGTGTGTGTGTGTGTGTGTGTGTGTGTGTGTGTGCGCGCCATAGACTGTCTGGAAGTGTGTGTGTGTGTGTGTGTGTGTGTGTGTGTGTGTGTGTGTGTGTGTGTGTGTGTGCCATAGACTGTCTGGAAGTGTGTTTGTGTGTGTGTGTGTGTGTGTGTGTGTGTGTGTGTGTGTGTGTGTGTGCCATAGACTGTCTGGAAGTGTGTGTGTGTATGTGTGTGATCATATGACGGCTAAACGCCACACCAGGGCAATAACTGTGTTGTGTTTTAAAAAAGGAAACAGATTATTGAGGTAAACAATCAGAACCCGTGTATTAATAGTAATCATCTAAAAATATTACAAGCAGATAATTATATATATTTATTTATAACGCCGTTATACTCTAACTCCGCTAGTACCAACACGTATATGTATATATATATAAAACTGAACATCATCAACAGACATTTACACACACACACACACACACACACTTACCCACAGTGTCTTCCCATTACTTCCAGCACAAAGGTTCTCTGGTGACTGCAACATAAAATACATCACACACACACACACACACACACACACACACACACACACACACACACACACACACAAGATTATCAGGTGACTGCAACATAAAATACATCACACACACACACATACACACAGATTCTTTGGTGAATGTAACATAAACCTTTGTACCTTTGGGCAGTGGTCATGATGGCGTCCACCACCTCTACGATGTGGTGCAGTGCGGAGTCTGTGTGTGTGTGTGTGTGTGTGTGTGTGTGTGTGTGTGTGTGTGTGTGTGTGTGTGTGTGTGTGTATGTGTATGTGTGTACCTTTGGGCAGTGGTCATGATGGCGTCCACCACCTCTATGATGCGGTGCAGTGCGGAGTGTGTGTGTGTGTGTGTGTGTGTGTGTGTGTGTGTGTGTGTGTGTGTGTGTGTACCTTTGTGCAGTGGTCATGATGGCGTCCACCACCTCTATGATGCGGTGCAGTGCGGAGTGTGTGTGTGTATGTGTGTGTGTGTGTGTGTGTGTGTGTGTACCTTTGTGCAGTAGTCATGATGGCGTCCACCACCTCTATGATGCGGTGCAGGGCGGAGTGTGTGTGTGTATGTGTGTGTGTGTGTGTGTGTGTGTGTGTGTGTGTGTGTGTGTACCTTTGTGCAGTGGTCATGATGGCGTCCACCACCTCTATGATGCGGTGCAGGGCGGAGTCAGTGCCGATGGTCATGTCGGTGCCACAGAAGTCGTTATCGATGGAGCCCACCATCCCCACGATGTGCAACACTGAGTTAGAGTCCGCACAGCGCTGCTCAATATGGCCTGAGAGAGAGAGAGAGAGAGAGGGGCGGGGGGGGGGGAGAGAGAGAGAGAGAGAGAGAGAGAGAGAGGTAGAGGGAGGGGGAGAGAGAGAGAGAGAGAGAGAGGGAGAGAGGGAGAGAGAGAGAGGGAGAGAGAGAGAGAGGGAGAGAGGAGAGAGGGAGAGAGGGAGAGAGAGAGGGGGGAGGGGGGAAAGAGAGGGAGAGGGAGGGGGAGGGGGAGAGAGTTTTTAATACTTTTTCTAATGGTGACAATCACCCATGTTGTTACAGAAACCAAATTTTTACTTCCCGAATGTAAAAAACATGTCGGCCAGTGCAAGATTAGGCCCCTGGCAAATACACAGCACACACACACACACACACACGCACACACACACACACACACACACACACACACACACACACACACATATATAACATGTCAGCCAGTTCAAGATTAGGTGCAGGAACCAGCACTACCAGAGTTCTCAGTCGGTCTGAAATACGCAGATAGAAAAGAGGAGGAGGTCTGGTGATGTCATAGAGAGGGTCTACTGATGTCATAGAGGGGATCTGCTGATGTCATAGAGGAGGTCTGCAATGTCATAGAGGAGGTCATGGCTGCTGACGTCATAGAGAGGGTCTGCTGATGTCATAGACGAGGTCTGCTGATGTCATAGAGAGGGTCTGCTGATGTCATAGAGAGAGTCTGCTGTGTGTACACTATCAGCGTTTCTCAAAGTCGAGAATGCTTCCTAGGTTCAAGTTCAAGTTCAAGTTCAAGTTTATTTATATAGCACATTCTCATACAAATCTGTCATTCAATGTGCTCATTAAAAGGATAAAGAAAAAAAATAATAACAATTAACAAATAATAATAATGATAATAATAAAATAATAATAATAACAATAAAAATAAGAGTATAGGGGGGAAAAATTTACATATAAACAGAAACTTGGCAAAAAGAACCAATTACTCTTCACTAAGAAGTCAAATTAATCAAAAGCCATTGAAAATAAAGCTGTTTTGAGCTTCTTTTTAAAACAAGCTGTTGTGGGGGCAGATCTAACATCTATAGGAAGCTGATTCCAACAGTGGGCAGCATAATGGCTAAAAGCCATTTCACCTTGTCTGGTATTTGCCTTAGGGACAACAAGCTGACCAGTTCCACTAGATCTGAGGCATCTACCGGGAGTATATTGAACTAACATTTCGGCAATGTAGTTTGGACCCATACCATTTAATGTCTTAAAGACAAGTAGTAACACCTTGAAATTAATTCTGAAACTTACTGGGAGCCAGTGTAAAGATTTTAGAATTGGTGTGATATGCTCTCTCTTCTTAGTTTTTGTTAAAAGTCTTGCTGCAGCATTTTGAATGACTTGCAGTTTTTTAATTGACTTTTTTGGGAGACCAGTAAGCAGAGCATTGCAATAATCAAGCCTAGATGAAATAAAAGCGTGGATAAGTCTCTCTAAGTCTGGCTGTGAAACAAATTTTTTTATCTTATCTATGTTTCTGAGGTGCCAAAAAGCAGATTTTGTGATGGATTTAATATGATCGTTAAAATTGAGATCACAAACCATGATTACTCCTAGGTTTTTTACAAGACTTTTTGTTTGAAAAGCCTTGGATTCTAAAAAGGCACCAAGGTTCTTTCTCCCTTCTTTGTTTCCAAACAGAACAATCTCAGTCTTATCCTTATTTAATTGCAGAAAGTTCTGTTGCATCCACTTATTAAGCTTTTCAAGGCAAAGACACAGGGAGTCTAAAACACTAAAATCATTTGGTGACACAGCAAGATAGATTTGGGTGTCATCAGCATAACAATGATAGGGCAAGTTGTACTCCTTAAAGATTTGGCCTAGGGGGAGCATGTAAAGATTGAACAAAAGTGGCCCAAGAATGGATCCCTGTGGGACTCCATATGGCATGCTACATTTCTCTGACATAAAGTTTCCTATAGAGACAAAGTAATCTCTGTCTTCTAAATATGACTGGAACCATTTAAGAACATTGCCAGAGAATCCAACATAGTTCTCTAGTCTGTGCAGGAGTATTTTGTGGTCAACTGTATCAAAAGCTGCACTTAGGTCTAGAAGCACCAGAACAGTTAATTTGCCTGTGTCTGTGTTGAGGCGGATGTCATTTAAAACCTTCACTAGAGCAGTTTCAGTGCTATGATGTTGCCGAAACCCTGACTGGAGGTTATCATAAAGGCCATTCATATTTAAGTAGCTGTTAATTTGATTAGAGACTACTTTCTCAATAACCTTGCCAATAAATGGTAGGTTAGAAATTGGTCTGTAGTTTTTAAGCACAGAGCAGTCAAGATTTCTCTTTTTCAAGAGGGGTTTGATGACAGCTGTCTTTAAAGAGGTGGGGAAAATGCCTGACAGAAGAGAAGTATTTACAATGTTAAGGACTTCCTCTGCCAAGCAACTAAAAACACTTTTAAAGAAACAAGTGGGTAAAGTGTCAAGACAGCAGGTGGATGAGTTGAGCTGCATTAAAGTTCTTTCAAGAGTGTGACTGTCGATTGCTGTGAATTCAGACATGGAGTGTAGGCTGTTACTTCTATGAAGAGATGCATCATTGTGTGGCATGTTGGAGTTAATATTTACTCTAATGTTTTCAATTTTGAGT
>JAODXP020000523.1:0-5000 GCA_027497455.2 Sardinella longiceps | reverse complement strand
GAAATAAACACGTTCTTGGGCATTCAAACATACACTTGTGTTCTAGGGATAGAAATACTACTGAAATAAACACGTTCTTGGGCATTCAAACATACACTTGTGTTCTAGGGATAGAAATACTACTGAAATAAACACGTTCTTGGGCATTCAAACATACACTTGTGTTCTAGGGATAGAAATACTACTGAAATAAACACGTTTCTTAGGCATTCAAACATACACTTGTGTTCTAGGGATAGAAATACTACTGAAATAAACACGTTTCTTAGGCATTCAAACATACACTAGTCTTATAGGGATACTACTGAAACACGTTCCTTGGGCATTCAAAGTTAATTCAACAGTTCTATTTAGTATTATACTCCAGGGTCAGTCTTCACCTAAGCAGTGTGTGTGTGTGTGTGTGTGTGTGTGTGTGTGTGTGTGTGTGTGTGTGTGTGTGTGTGTGTGTGTGTGTGTGTGTGGGTGTGTGTGAAGGTGTGTGTGTGTTACAGTAGTTGCTGTTGATCATCACTTCGCCTACAGTATGTGCGCTCCTGGTCAGCGCGCTCGCACGGAGGGACAGTGTGTGTGTGTGTGTGTGTGTGTGTGTGTGTGTGTGTGTGTGTGTCGCCAACAGTAGCCTATGTGCGCTCCTGGTCAGCGCGCTCGCACGGAGGGACAGCTTTAAAGAGATTTAACCCGCGGGATTAACTCGTGCACACAACTCCGTTGTAAAAATAACGGCAGCCACCGGTTTCATTGCACGTTGTGTTGGGTAACGGCCAAGAGCGGTGATGATGATCAGTCTCAGGTGCAGAGAGAGGAAGACACCTATTTGGCGCCAGCTGAGCTGACTGCGTGAGAAGTTAACAAGTTTACGTGATGCATGAGGTGTAGAACGTCTAGGAATTAAACAAAGTAGCCTAACCATACAGTACTGCCATGCTGCACCTGCCATGTGTGTGTGTGTGTGTGTGTGTGTGTGTGTGTGTGTGTGTGTGTGTGTGCGCGTCTCTCTCTCTCTCTCTCTCTCTCTCTCTCTCTCTCTCTCTGTGTGTGTGTGTGCGTGCGTGCGTGCGTGCGTGTGTGTGTGTGTGTGTGTGTGTTCCAAACGGCAGTGGCCGAGTGTGTGTTTGATGTGAGGTCGCGGAGATTGTGACACTCGGTTGCAGAGCAGAGAGCAGTCGCGAGATTCCCCGAAGCCTGGCGGAAAAAAAGATGAGGAGTGATCACGAGGCATGCTAGATAGTCACGCTCACGGAGATGCTGCTTTAGTTTCCGTTAGTGACGCATCGCTAGTGGCGGATCCCCGCTATTACTCGCCTTAGCTCACGTACACACACACATGCCCACCCGGCCCACTGCACTGCGCGCTCTCTCTCTTTCTCTGACACACACACACACACACACACACACACACACACACACACACACACACACGGCCCACTGCGCGCCTCTCTCTCTCTCTCTCTCTCTCTCTCTCTCTCTCTCTCTCTCTCTCTCTCTCTTTACACACACACACACACACACACACACACACACACACACACACACACACACACACACACACACACCTCCCGAGGACAAGCTGTTCGCCAGGCCCCGTTCATAGAGGAGGACTCTATTAAAGAAATGCTTGATAAGACACGCGCATCCGGTTGGTCGTTATTTACGGCATGCATGGGGCATGAAGTGGAGACCGTTAGTCGCGATGTGGTAACGCGCGCAATGCATAGACCCGCGAGAGAGATATATCTGCAGTGCATTTACCGGTATATTCACGAGCGCTTGCCCGTGCATCCACCCGCCTCCGGTTAATCCAATTAACGCACCTGGGCTACGTGCCTGACAATCTGTGATACATTTCAGCACCCTCGAGGGCGGCTTAACCTATTGAACGCGTTGTTTGGATACATACAATACAACACATAATTGCATCTATTTGGAGGCAATAAAACACCAAGTTTCCAGTAGGAGAAGCGAGTGATTTAGCGGTTTAGTCCGACAAACACACGGGTTAATTTTAATGTTAGTTCCGACTGCTCTGTCTTTGCTGTTCGGAGAGGTTTCCAACTGTCAGTGAAACCTGTGGAGGAGGAGGATGATGCAGCTGGTTGTTTATCTATCTGTCATCTGTTGCGTTCAACTCATTTGCTACAACAGGTGCAAAAGTCCTCAGTCACTAACGCACTAATTATCATACAGTCATTGATTCATAGATTGAGATTAAATTGATTAATTTATCTGAATTCAACTTTTTTTTTATTCTCAGATAAAATCCAGAGTTCATTTGGTGAAGTAGGCTACAAGTGTGAGCGCGGGTCAGTGCCCTACCTTGTGCGTCCCCGCCGCTCGTGAGCACGGCGATGGATTTCCCGGTTCCCGACAGGTTCTCGAACAATTTTCTGGTCGTAGACATGTTTACGGTCGCGCTTAACCGCGTGCTTCTGTTAGAAAAATTATAATAAGCCCGTTAGTCCGTTAGTTAGCAGAATCCCGCTGTCCAGTCCTCGTGCGTAACCCTCCGTTAGTTGGACTGCGTGCCTGTCGGTATGTTTCTTTTCGTTCCGTTCCAGCTACGCGCAGCAGTTGGAGGCACCGTTGTGTAGGCGGAGACCTTTCACGGGAGAAAATGATGATTGACAAGGCATCAGTCCAATAGGATCGCGGATCACGTCTGTTCCCTATAAGCTAATTTAGGAGGTTGGGATGGGTGGGGTTTTCGTTAGCGCTTACAGTAAGACTATTGCAACAGGTTAAAGCCAGCTCTCTCTCTCTCTCTCTCTCTCTCTCTCTCTCTCTCTCTCTCTCTTTCTCTCTCTCTCTCTCTCTCTCTCTCTCTCTCGCTCTCTCTCTCTCTCTCTCTCTCTCTCTCTCTCTCTCTCTCTCTAATACACACACACACACACACACGCATGCATGGTCAAACAGCAGGAGAAGAAGCTGACACATTACAGAGGCATTGCATCAAATCCAAATATTATTCCCTGGTCAGACTGCAGTTTCATAATTATGCTGTCTCTACCCAGTGGATGCGTGCGTACGTGTGTGTGTGTGTGTGTGTGTGTGTGCCCTACCAGTGGAAGTGTAAATATTTCTGTCAGTGTTGAGGAGGGTGGTGTGTTATCTTGAGCAGCGTTATTAGATGGAATACATTTCGTTTGTGTGATTTATACCTGTGTGTGTGTGTGTGACCATATGCCTGCATGTCTGTGTTTGATTGTGTGTGTGTGTGTGTGTGTGTGTGTGTGTGTGTGTGTGTGTGTGTGTGTGCGTGTGTGTGTGTGATTTATGAACGTGTGTGTATGACCATATGACTGCATGTCTGTGTTTGAGTGTGCATGTGTGTGTGTGTGTGTGTGTGTGTGTGATTTATGAATGTGTGTGTATGACCATATGACTGCATGTCTGTGTTTGAGTGTGACTATGATTCTGTGTGTATGTCTGTCTCTGGATGTGTGTCCGAGTGTGTGTATGATTCTGTCTTTGCGTAAGCCTCTGTGTGTGTTTTTGTGTATGTGTGTGCATATCTCAGTGTGCTTATGATTATGTGTGTGTGTGTGTGTGTGTGTGTGTGTGTGTGTGTGTGTGTTTACCGCTAGAGGGAGAGCATGTCCTCATCAACAGACAGACAGAGAAGAGCAGCCAAAACAGAGAGAGGGAACATGAGGAGAGAGAGAGAGAAAGAGAGAGAGAGAGAGAGAGAGAGAGCGAATGCAGCCAATGGAAAGAAATACGTAACCAATTCTTTCCTGAATTCGGAAACATATATCCCGACTTCCCAAACCTAGAACACAACATGTTGCTGCGAATATTACTAGGTGAGGAAGAAGAGAGTGCAAGAATTGCAGCCAGGTATGTAGATGCCTGCCATAGAGAGAGAGAGTCACCTCATGAGTGAAGCACATGAAGAATCACAAACACAGATACTTACCACCATACTTAACTACACACACATCTGTATACATATGCATCTCATTCACACTCACACATACACACGCATACAGACACACACACACACACACACATACACACACACACACACACACACACACACACACACACACACACACACACACACTCACACACACATAGACATAGACACACACACACACACACACGCACACATACAGTGTTGTATGATTAATTGTGTTATGTCTTATACTGTACTACTTGTACTTGGTACAACTGGAAATGCTTTGGCAATGCAATGCATATTTTTGTCATGCCAATAAAGCTGATTTGAATTTGAATTTGAGAGAAAGAGAGAGAGAGAGGAGGGAGAATATTAGGGAACAGAGAGAGAGAGAGAGAGAGAGAAAGGGAACATAGAGAGGGAGAGAGAGAGAACAGAGAGAAGGGAAGATAGAGAACAGAGACAGAGAGTGAGGGGGGGGGCATTGATAAACAGAGTGAGCTTGGGGAAACAGACAGAGAAGGGGGGGGGCATAAACAGAGTGAGCTAGGGGAAACAGACAGAGAAGGGGGGGGGGCATAAACAGAGTGAGCTAGGGGAAACAGACAGAGAAGGGGGGGGGGCATAAACAGAGTGAGCTAGGGGAAACAGACAGAGAGTGGGGGGGGGCATTGATAAACAGAGTGAGCTAGGGGAAACAGACAGAGAAGGGGGGGCATAAACAGAGTGAGCTAGGGGAAACAGACAGAGAGTGGGGGGGGGGGCATTGATAAACAGAGTGAGCTAGGGGAAACAGACAGAGGGGGGGGCATAAACAGAGTGAGCTAGGGGAAACAGACAGAGAGTGGGGCATTGATAAACAGAGTGAGCTAGGGGAAACAGACAGAGAGGGGGGGGGCATAAACAGAGTGAGCTAGGGGAAACAGACAGAGAGTGGGGGGGGGGCATTGATAAACAGAGTGAGGTAGGGGAAACAGACAGAGAGGGGGGCATAAACAGAGTGAGCTAGGGGAAACAGACAGAGGGTGGGGGGGCATTGATAAACAGAGTGAGCTAGGGGAAACAGACAGAGAGAGGGGGGCATAAACAGAGTGAGCTAGGG
>JAODXP020000522.1:17500-19455 GCA_027497455.2 Sardinella longiceps | reverse complement strand
ATACTTCGTTCAGTTACGTATTGCTATCCATACATACACTCCCACACAGACACACACACTCTCTCTCTCTCTCTCTCTCTCTCTCTCTCTCTCTCTCTCTCTCTCTCTCTCTCTCTCACACACACACACACACACACACACACACACACACACACACACACACACACACACACACACACACACACACACAGATACAAACACATCTCCACTCACAGACACACACAGGCAGAAATTTGTATCCCATGATAGGCTTACACATCAGAAAAAATGCACACAAATATATGTACACACGCTTTCTATCGCCCTTTTCTCAATGTCTTTTTTCCTGTTTATCTCACTCACTTAAACACCATTGTGCTGATTGTGTGTAGGTTTTTTTCATGAGTATCTATATCCCAAGCTGATAAACCTTTTAAGATGGGATACAGAGGAGGCCACAGTCTTATTCATCCCACATACGCCACATAAGCAGAACAAGTGAGGGAGAGAAAGAGAGAAGGATAGAGAGAAAAAAAGAGAAAATATATATAGAGAAAATGGAGATGACCATTGAAAAGAAGGATGGCAGAAAGAGAGGCATGCTGATGTAAAGAGAGAGAGAGAGAGAGAGAGAGAGAGAGAGAGAGAGAGAGAGAGAGAGAAAAAGCATGACACAGAATAACAGTGAGGAGAGATGAACGTACAGTACAGAGATCAAACTAAATCAGGCTACTGATTCCACCTCCTCCAGCTCGGAGAGAAGAACACAGGAACAGACAGTGTTGGTAATGACAGAGGAACTGAATGCAGTGCTTATCCTCTAACCCCCGTTACTGGCAGAAAGCCCTCTCTCCCTGTTTGATGTGATACACACACACACACACACACACACACACACACACACACACACACACACACACACACACACACACACACACACACAACTCTTCCCACATGAGGCTAAAGCACAGAGAGAAAGAACCTGCTCAAAAAGCCCACAGAAATAAAATGGTTCTGGTTCAGAGTACATGAACCAAAAGAGGAGTACCATTTTTTAGTGTGACCGAGAACTGACATGTCTTCAAAGGTCCTTCCATTCATAAATGATGGATGTCTCTCTCTCTCTCTCTCTCTCTCTCTCTCTCTCTCTCTCTCTCTCTCTCTCTCTCTCTCTCACACACACACACACACACACACACACACACACACACACACACACACACATCTTCCTCTCTAACACACACACACACACACACACACACACACACCCACACACACACACACACACACACACACACACACACAGCCCCTAACACTTGTGTGATGATTATGCAATGATAAATCTCTACATTACACTGGCAGGCTGCACTGACACTTGGCGTAGGTGGGCGTGATGCGAGCTGGAGCTCTTTGCTTGGCTTTGAATCTGTTGCTGTAAGAGACATCTAATCACAACACTCTATGTGTTTAGGGCGGGCTTCGCCGACCTTGTTCGTTCCTGCGATTGGCCATAGGCTATCCTGTTCCGTCCAGAGGCAGTTTGAAAGATAGCAGCGTTGTTCAGCCCACGACTAAGTTTGGTTTATCTCTCGATGCCAGACTATACATTTCAATGATATAGTATGGCCTGCCAGGCTACTGTAACATAGCAGAATTGGAACCTTTTGGGGACTGGAAAGTAGTAGAGGCATAGACTTGTTTCACACCTGAACATGCAGAGGTTCTAAAAGCATTCCATGGCAGTAAACTGAACATTCTACCATTGAAATGCATTGGATTTATGCCTCTTTCTGACTTGAAAAAATGGGTAATAACATTTAAAACATGTCTAAATTAATTTTCTTTCAAATAACACAAATTTGAAGCACACAAATTTGGAGGTCCCGAATAGATAAAAGTGGTTTTACATTTATGATCATGAAGCTTCAATCTATTTGGGACCTCCAAATTTGTGTGCTTCAAATTTGTATTATTTG
>JAODXP020000522.1:12500-15000 GCA_027497455.2 Sardinella longiceps | reverse complement strand
GTTCACTTCAGAAAGCATTGAAGTGAGAGAAAGGCAAAACAAAAATGACAAGAGTTATAATTTCCAGAAAGAAAAAAAAAAGTATTTGCCACACATTTGCTTGTGAAATAAAAGCCAGCACAGACAACACTTCGTCATTTCACTGAGACGGTGGTAATTCATTTAGGCAGGCTCATCTGTTGCGCTGTCTGCCCGTTTGTCTGCTGTTTTTTGTGTGTTTCAGTGTGTGTGTGCCTGCTTGTGTGTGTGTGTGTGTGTGTGTGTGTGTGTGTGTGTGTGTGTGTGAGATAGAGGGAGAGCACCTGTGTGTATCTGTTCTTTGGCACACTCTCTCTCTCTCTCTCTCACACACACACACACACACACACACGCACACACACACACACACACACACACACACAGTAGAACGTTGATATCTCATCAGAATTCATGGAATTGTAGATATTAGTTCATTCACATGAGGATAGAGTTAACGTTGCCGTTGACAATTTGACGGAAATATTGTTATAATTAGTTATTTTAAGTTATAGTTGCAGGTGTGCCCTCTAAGAGTACTCAGGACCTTATGTTGTGAAATGGGGGTCAGAAGGATTCAAAACTATAGTTCTATAGTTTATTCTATAAAGTTTTATTCGCCAGCTACAGTAAGTTGGCTCATACAAGGAATTTGATAGCCCAATGACGTCATTCTATTGGTGTCACTCACTGGGTGAGGTAATTCAGACTGAGTCAAACATGTTTGATCAAACATCTTGACTGATCTGCTCTATGGTCACTGTGGTACCAATTATGATATTAACAAGCCAACTACTCAATAGGTTTGTGGTTATAATCCCATTTGCAATCCCCTGTAATAGACATTTATAATAGAAAAAATAGGGTGGTCTGATCCAAGCTTATTACAAATCCCCATTTTAATCTGTAACTCTTGGTAGGGAAGTATTATAATCACACTGGCATTTCAACAACCCGACTCTTAACAAAACACTTGAGCGCTTCCTTGAGAGTGTTTTTGGATTGTTGTCTGAGAGTCTCAGACAAGATAGGAACAAAACTTTCACTTTTAGAGGGCCTGTGCTCTTTCGAAAGAGACACTTGAAACGAGTGGGAGACCTTGGATAGGTTTTAAGATTAACAATCGACCTCAGCATAGCATTGCTTTCCTTCTTCTCACCATCATTTTAACATTTTAACAATTGCCCAATTCAAAATAATTAAATCAAGAAAAAAAAATAATAATTTGTCTTTTTTTATTCTTACTTGATGAGAGCTCTTGTAATAGTTCTTTTAGAACTGATAAGCCAAAGTCTTCAAAATCAAATGTGGTTTTAAATGCAACTCAATCTCATTCCAGTCTTTTGCTCTGTTGTCTGTCAATTGTTTTAGTGCATAGTCATTTTTTGTGCCCTTTAAAAGGTCATAGAATCAGTGAATATTTCACAGAATGGTTCTTAGGTTCCCTCTATACCCTTGAAGTCTTCCAGTCTAGGCTCATATTTTTCGATACTCGTAGAATTTCATTTCAGTCGATAATTTCCTCTCTGTAGCCATGTAGCCTTTCAGCCTATGATTGTGTCTCTGCTTATTTCTGTGTGTGATCATTCCTCCATGGCCTTATGGTCTTTTTCAGCCTATGATCATTTCATCAATGTGTCTCTACGTGTCTGAGGAGAGGGCAGGAGCGGAGCGAAGCCTTTTATTCTGTCTCGTGTGTGTGTGTGTGTGTGTGTGTGTGTGTGTGTGTGTGTGTGTGTGTGTGTGTGTGTGTGTGTGTGTGTGTGTTGTGGTCGGGGCTTGGGACTCACATCCACATTTATAACTCAATCGGAGCTCTGTGTTCCACACACACACACACACACACACACACACACACAGACACACACACACAAGCCACAGCCCTCCCACCCCCACCCCATTCCCCTCTCGCACCCAAAGCCTTGGGAATCAAATGTCAGACACCCTGGTTTATCTTGCTTCAGCACCCACCCTACTTCATACACTCAGTCACAAACACACACACACACACAGAGACACAGACACACACACACACACACACACACACACACACACACACACACTCGCATACACACACACATGTGCAATCACAATCACTCACATACGTACACAATCACTTACATACATACACACACGCACGCACGCACGCACGCACACACACACACACACACACACACACACACACACACACACACACACACACACACACACACACACCTGCAGGCCCCACACAAAAGAGCAGGCACACACAGCAGCCACTGCCCGAGGATTCAGGGTGAAAAAGGTTGCTCAGACTCAAACCAAGCATAGATCCTGGCAGGATTACTATTGATTGGTCTAGCCAGTATATTTGTACTTATCTCGCTCTACTGTATGTGTATGTGTATATGTGTGTGTGTGTGTGTGTGTGTGTGTGTGTGTGTGTGTGTGTGTGTGTGTGTGTGTGTGTGTGTGTGTGTGTGTGTGTGTGTGTGTGTATGTATGT
>JAODXP020000522.1:7500-10000 GCA_027497455.2 Sardinella longiceps | reverse complement strand
CACCGATCGCTATTGTCTCCTCCTGAATGAGTTCATCTTTTGGGAGTCGTGAGAGAGACAGAAAGGGAAGGAGAAAGAGAGAAAGAGAGAGACAGAAAGGGAAGATGAGAGGGGGAAGTGAGAGAGACAGCGGATGAAGTCAGATACTTCTTTTCATACCCCCCCTTCTTGAAGCTGTGAAAGTCTGACCCTCTTTAGCTTGAGCAAAATTTGAGTTGTACAAAAGTAAGTTGAGGTGTAAGAAACTAAGTGGTGTGGAAAAAGAACTGTCTGAATGATTGCAGCGAGTCGACGTTTCAAAGTGCTTCTGGGAAGACTTCAAGGACGGGTGTTGAGCATGCATTGCATCATTGGTGTTTGAAAACAGCCAACTTCACATTAGCTGTGTGTGTTTTGCAAAAGAGAGTTTCGCTGCAGTGAAGACTTCAGTGGATTTTTAGAGTGAAATAATATAATGTTCTAGCCCTCTGGCAGATCATTACTTTCTCATTCCCATTGTTTACAGAATACCCAAAATAACTAAGAAGCGCTCGCTTTTTCTGTTAGCCACGTGTCTTCTAATAGGCATCAAGAACGGGCTTCCAAAACACTGGTTCCAAATTGGTCATGGAATCTCTTTCCTTTGTATTTTTTTTTTACTGGAGAAAATATGGCTGAGGCCTCTCTGGAAAGCCAAAGAAGCCCTATTGGGTTGCACTTGCTCCAACAAAGTGATAATACGGAAATGAAGCGTGAAAAATACAAATGGGAGATTTACAAGACAAGTGCCAGCTGTATGTATGTGTGTGTGTGTGTGTGTGTGTGTGTGTGTGTGTGTGTGTGTGTGTGTGTGTGTGTGAGAGAGAGAGAGAGAGAGAGAGAGAGAGAGAGAGAGAGAGAGAGAGAGAAGATGGCATTTAAGGAGGTGGTTTAATCATGAAAATCTGTGCAAGGATATGTTCAAAAGCTACATCAAGGAGGTGTTGAGACATTTAAGATGCACAGGCTATGAGTCCGGTTAAAATATCTAAAATGACCTAGAAACAAAAACAAAAACAAAAGACCAAACACAGTGTTGCTGCAATGCCCGCTGAAGTAAGAATGACTCAAAACTGAACATAATATTATTCCATGATACTGACATTAAGCAGCTTTGAAAAACAGAGGTGCGACTCCTGTATATGAATAACAGCCGTCGTCTTTTTAAACAGATGGATTAGCATTGTTGTGCTATATGCCCCAAGGCTCGGCAGCTGTGTAAGTAGGTTGTGCGGGGGATGATACACACATTTCAGAGGTAATGATGACATATTTCTGTGAAAGTCTACCGTACCGTTTGTTTGCTTTTGTTTGTCTTGTAGAGTTTGTAATATTGCTGCAGGTTTTTTTTATTCATCTTACATTTGTTATGTAAATGTAAGTCCATATGCTTGCTTTAGCTGATGTTTTTGTGTTATGTCATAATCAGAAGTGATGGTTTGCATATGAACACACTCACACACACACACACACACACACACACACACACACACACACACACACACACACACACACACACACACACACACAGAGTGGATCAGCAGTATATGGCTGGTCAATGTGCTCGTTGGTTAAGTCATTAACACTTCTTAGTCCTGAATGTATTCACTGAGAGACCCTCATTAGCTATGCTGCTTCTGAGCAAGTGTGTGATGCCATCAGCATACAGATAGGCACGCATTAGAGCTGCAGCACACTTCTGTAGGGTGTGTGTGTGTGTGTGTGTGTGTGTGTGTGTGTGTGTGTTTGCTTACCGCACACCACTTGCCTCAAGCCTTTTCTCATCATAGAGAATGTTGTGTAACGAGTGTGTGAGTACACAAACACACAAACACACACACACACACACACACACACACACTAGCCCCCTAAGGGCTGCTTGACCCAGGGAGAGGTGTTTGTTGCTGTTGAGACCCTGAGAGCAGGTGTTTGTTGGTTTTGATCTCGGCAATAGACCACCATGCTTTGAAAGTCCTTGTTAGTGTGTGTGTGTGTGTGTGTGTGTGTGTGTGTATAACTGATAAAGCGGGTGTTCTGTAATTTGCTTATAGCCAAACAGCAGAAGTCCTTGAGGTGTGCCATAGCCAACATATCTCTCTAATAGCCCCCTCAGAAGGAGCGTAGTGAATGTGTGTTATGTGGTTTGTAAGGAGATTTATTCTAGAAGCGGAGATTGATTCCAGAAGTAAATAAAAAACAGCGTCGTCCTTGAAGTGCTATGGCATCCCTAGTATATATTTATATATATATCTTACATACCATCCATCGCTGAAAAGACACTGTGCTCCGCAAATGAGTTCTGTCCTCTCCCAGCACGATTTATAACTGCAGTATCAAACATGATTAGTCTCAGAGCTTTGGTGGGCTGCATCGTAAACAGCGTGAGTTCATTCTCAACCTCCCCTAAAGAACTCAGGAGTCATCACAGAATGGATAGGAGTTTGCTTTTCAGTGTGTTTCTCTGAGTCTGAGTCACTGTTTG
>JAODXP020000521.1:0-19767 GCA_027497455.2 Sardinella longiceps | reverse complement strand
AAAAGCAAGACAGGCTATCATGTCATAGCCTAATGCTAATGCTCAACCACATAGGCCTGAGTAAATATTTGTTGAGCAATTTCCTGCATTAAAACCAGTGTGATGGTAGGTGTGCTTGTTGCAAGGTTGCAAGAGTGTACAATATCAAAAGATCTCTTCTACTGTATAAGTAACCACTGTCAGGTGTGCCGCTTGGGGGTGGTTAGGATGATTAGGGCCTGTTACTAAAGGGGGGGATTTGAATATTAAAATCAATGTTTGGACCCCTGACCACACTTGAATTATTTACAGTATATGTGTACTAGTGTACTTACAGTGTAGTAAATAAATGAAGTGTAAATATATGTTAATGCACAGAAGTCAAATATCTTTTCTATTTGCTGCAACAACTGGTTATGTAACGGATGTGAAATCCTATCACCCCCTATCCTTCAAGAATGCCTCTAACCGCTGAGTTGGAAGCCTGTGTTTTTCAAGTCAGTGGTTAGAATGTTTGAGTCCCATGCTGTGGGTTTGTTGTAGTTGAAGGGGTGGAGCATTGAGACCCGTGTGCGGTGCAGGCCGACCCTGGCAACATTGGTGCAATGAATGACCTCTTTGCCTGTATAGACAAATATTCTGTTATTGTGACAAATGAATATTCTCTCTAAATCTTTTTTTTTTTTTTTTTTGAGAAAGTCTTGCAATGGTAAATCTATATTTTCAATAGAAAGTAGTAATGCACTTTGGGCGGTAATCTCCCAGGTGCGTAAAGTGCTTAGGACAGACTGAAACACATGGAGCTAAGTCCACTCTTTTGGACTTGAACACCTGGGAGAATACCACCCTTTATGTATAGCTTAACTGTGAAATTTATTAGTTGAGTTTTTGAACTGCTGTGATTGCTCAGGGATTTTGAACACACTCCACATCCATGCTGCTTAGTAGCTGCTCATTTATCAGAGGTTTGGGGAAAATATCCTACACCATCAGAGAAGGTATAAACAAAGTACTCTGAATTCAACCTTCAGTGGCTACGAGTCAAAAGTTTGTGTACCATCATGTGCAGCCGGAGGCGGTCCACACCGCACACAGGTCTCAAACACGCCACCCCGCAAGCTTTAAACTCCCGGCGTGGGAGTGGGCACTCTAACCAACTGAGCTTAAAGCCTGAGCTTCTAACTCAGCCGTTAGAAGCGCCCAAGGAATTGGGTAATGAGGATTTACACGTACTGCCGCCAAGCTAACTGACTTCCACATGCACATGCACTTACACACGCATAAGACAAATCATCCATTATGATTACATTTGTTTTATGATTTACATGTGGTTTATATAAGTTCGCTCTACAGTTCATTGGGATTTAGTAGTAATGCAAATCAATCTATAATACTGACTACGAAGCCAGAGTGTCAAAAGTTCATGAGCATATGGCATGTTCGGAGGTAGCTGATTTCTGTTCTTTTTGTTTACATTGGCTTGTTTGTAACTCATCAACCCTGCCATCACTTCCTGGTGGATCCCCTTCCCAAGCACCATACTGCAGTACATGCTCAAGCTCACCCTGCAGGACACAGGGACACAGGGACTACCTCTCCTTATCACTCTAGTAGGTAAGATGTCTGTTTTCTGCATGCTGTTGTCAATGGGGAATGGTTCTCTTTGAAGGGTCTTACTTTGATGATAAAAACAAACATTGTTTGAAATGTTTTTATGTTCTCTGTTACATATTATGTTAAAAAGGAAGCCCTGTCGGAGGCGGAGCAGCTAATTCAACTGTCTTGAAACAGTGTACCAGATTTCTGTGAGATTTATGAGTTGAGTTTGGTTACTTGTTCTATGAACATAGCTACACTGTAAATCAGAAAAACTGAACTTCAATCTTCAATTCCAAATTTTTACTGTAATCCTGTAATCTGTAAGAAACATATCTGAAATAAAAAGAGATTTGGCCCATTTGTAACACAATCAATCAAGTATAAAAGAACGTTATACTCCAGACCATCCAATGCAAACATTGTCTGAAATATAGGATAACTGATATGCTGCTACAGAAACTGTACAAATGCTGTGACCAAGTTCTTTTACCTCGCTGGATGTTTTAAGTGAATGGGTGACATATGGGAAATAATACTGAAGAATTATGTCTTAGACAGTGAGATCTGCATATCTCAGAGACACCTCTGCCCTGTACAATAGCCTAACTTTCATATTTAGCCTATACAAGGATACATAATTTTTCTGAGGTAACTGACAGCAAGATAAAGCCCACAAGTGGTCTATGCAATGTAGCATCAGTTAATGGATTGTCCAATTACAACTCTGGGCTTTTGCAAGATGACCAATCAGTATACAGGAGCATAAGATAAGGTTTCCTGTCATCAACTCCATTATTATGTTTTCTTTTGGATAGGGTTTCTGATTTAACTTGTTTAAAGCCTGTTTAAAACATTTAAACCTTAAAGCGGCCACTCTGCAGTCGTGTGCAGAACATCAAATAAATATTTGAGAGAGGAGCATAAACATCAGATCTGCTAAATCGGGTGTCAGAGCTGAACAACAGAATCAAATTAAAGTCTTCACTTGGATGCGCCTGGAGCAACATGTTGATGTTCAGCTGTATATTTACAATTTACAATTAAGGTTACTTTTCAAAAGTTATCGATCAAACATACTATATTGATTATAGTAGGCTTACTATTGCTAGGCTACTACCTTCACCACCAATAATAATAATGATAATAATAATAATAATAATTTTTATGACAGGACAGTGTGAGAGACAGGAAATTACTGGGGGAGAGGGATGGGGAGGGATCTGGAAATTACCTTGGGTTGGAATTGAACCTGGGTTTTGATTTTTTTCCTTTTTTGTTTTGTTTTGTTTAAAGGAGACAGAGAATGGAAAACCCTTTTTACATTGGCTTTGACGAATTAAGAGAGGTTGTGCATGGTCAAAGAGCTACCATGAACATGAGGCATGGTTCTACCCTCTTTCATATATATAATCTTACATTTAGAAATATCCACTAAATCATGGGCGAACTTGAACAAAGCCTACAAATGATGTCAAATAGCACAAAGCCATTACATTGCAGTTCAATTAAGGTAACCAGAGTGGGGCGTTGTTTAGGCAAAAAAAAAAAAAAAAAACATTTCAATACACATCTTAAGTATGAGATGTCAACTAGGCTTGTAAAAATATCACTTGATCTTTTTGACAAAATAGAATTTAATCTATTGTATTTTGTCATCATAAAACAACGTACAATACTCCATTAATCCATTTCATGTTACCTTTAAACTCAGAAGTTTGTTCAATGAATTTTCAGAAAATGGTGATCAGCGTTTGATCAGGTTGACTGTCAGTGTTTCCCAAAATATGTGACTTTCTTCTTGAAAACAGCATTTGTTAACACAATACTAAACAAAGACATTTTTCAATCAACTTTTTTGTTACGATCAGAATTAAGCCTTGATTGTGAGAAGTTGTTCTAACATTCAAAAATAGTAATGGTGACACTAAATAGTATTATAATGCATTGTGATACACCTCAAGGTTTAACTGTAGGCTAATATTTGATTGTAATGCTTAAAAATGCCTCCTTTCTGACATCCATGTTTTACTAAACAGATCTCAATCAGTATTGGACTGCTAAGCTTGAAGAAGAAAAAAATGGAGAAAATTTACAACAAAACAATGGAATTGTTCAACGTGACAGACTTCAGTGACATGCATTTCACTATGGCTTTGTGCAGTTGGATAATCTTGCCCATAGCTTTTCCTCTGTTGTGTGTAGCCATATATGGATTGCTCACCCAGATCAAAAATGATCATGTGGGCCCTGTTTATGTCATCAATCTGCTCATCTCTGACGTGTTCATGATTTGTGCCAAACCCATCGCTCTCAGCATAAAACTTGGTGGGATTACACATGAACTGATGGCTTGGATCCACAACATTGGGCTGCAAGCAAGCACTATCTTCATGGTGGTCATCGCTGCTAGAGAGATACACCATGATCGCCCATCCACTGTGGTACAGATTTCACAGGACCATCACCAAATCCATCCTCTGCTCTCTTGTTGCATGGATGGCAACACTTGTCATTGTCGGCAGCGTTGTAATTGCATCTGTAACAGAGGTCATTGACATAGAGGAGACAATGTTTGTCGGCATGACCGTTTTGTGCCTTCTCCCCTACCCCTTTGTCATATTCTTCTTTGTGGGCTCATTGAGGGCTCTGTCCAAGTCCATGTCTGTCTCTCCTCATGGCCAGCAAAGGGTTATGGGAACTCTGGCTCTTGTTCTGTTCATCTACACAGTTCTTTTCCTGCCGTATATTGTCATGATGCTAGTGATGAAAGCCTCTCCCTGGCTCTTCAGGGAAAAAATATTTCAGTATTTCGGTGTGGTCTCCAGCACTTTTCTGTCTCTGAATCCCTTGTTTGATCCTATACTCTATGTGTTTGCAACAAAGAAGAAATTATTCATACTACCATGTTGTCGCCGTAGGCGTTATGATCAGCAGGGACAACCACAGATCGGAGACACAGAGATTGCAAACTCTATCAGAACTGGAATGAATGCTGCAAGAGGACATTTAACAAATATATAGATAGCCAAATAGATATGTGAAAAGCAAGACAGGCTATCATGTCATAGCCTAATGCTAATGCTCAACCACATAGGCCTGAGTAAATATTTGTTGAGCAATTTCCTGCATTAAAACCAGTGTGATGGTAGGTGTGCTTGTTCTGGATGGGTGTAAATTTAGCTTTGTCCTTGCAAGGTTCCTGCTACCTCATAGTGAGTGTACAATATCAAAAGATCTCTTCTACTGTATAAGTAACCACTGTCAGGTGTGCCGCTTGGGGGTGGTTAGGATGATTAGGGCCTGTTACTAAAGGGGGGGGGGGGGGGGTTGAATATTAAAATCAATGTTTGGGCCCCTGACCACACTTGAATTATTTACAGTATATGTACTAGTGTACTTACAGTGTAGTAAATAAATGAAGTGTAAATATATGTTAATGCACAGAAGTCAAATATCTTTTCTATTTGCTGCAACAACTGGTTATGTAACGGATGTGAAATCCTATCACCCCCTATCCTTCAAGAATGCCTCTAACCGCTGAGTTGGAAGCCTGTGTTTTTCAAGTCAGTGGTTAGAATGTTTGAGTCCCATGCTGTGGGTTTGTTGTAGTTGAAGGGGTGGAGCATTGAGACCCGTGTGCGGTGCAGGCCGACCCTGGCAACATTGGTGCAATGAATGACCTCTTTGCCTGTATAGACAAATATTCTGTTATTGTGACAAATGAATATTCTCTCTAAATCTTTTTTTTTTTTTTTTTTGAGAAAGTCTTGCAATGGTAAATCTATATTTTCAATAGAAAGTAGTAATGCACTTTGGGCGGTAATCTCCCAGGTGCGTAAAGTGCTTAGGACAGACTGAAACACATGGAGCTAAGTCCACTCTTTTGGACTTGAACACCTGGGAGAATACCACCCTTTATGTATAGCTTAACTGTGAAATTTATTAGTTGAGTTTTTGAACTGCTGTGATTGCTCAGGGATTTTGAACACACTCCACATCCATGCTGCTTAGTAGCTGCTCATTTATCAGAGGTTTGGGGAAAATATCCTACACCATCAGAGAAGGTATAAACAAAGTACTCTGAATTCAACCTTCAGTGGCTACGAGTCAAAAGTTTGTGTACCATCATGTGCAGCCGGAGGCGGTCCACACCGCACACAGGTCTCAAACACGCCACCCCGCAAGCTTTAAACTCCCGGCGTGGGAGTGGGCACTCTAACCAACTGAGCTTAAAGCCTGAGCTTCTAACTCAGCCGTTAGAAGCGCCCAAGGAATTGGGTAATGAGGATTTACACGTACTGCCGCCAAGCTAACTGACTTCCACATGCACATGCACTTACACACGCATAAGACAAATCATCCATTATGATTACATTTGTTTTATGATTTACATGTGGTTTATATAAGTTCGCTCTACAGTTCATTGGGATTTAGTAGTAATGCAAATCAATCTATAATACTGACTACGAAGCCAGAGTGTCAAAAGTTCATGAGCATATGGCATGTTCGGAGGTAGCTGATTTCTGTTCTTTTTGTTTACATTGGCTTGTTTGTAACTCATCAACCCTGCCATCACTTCCTGGTGGATCCCCTTCCCAAGCACCATACTGCAGTACATGCTCAAGCTCACCCTGCAGGACACAGGGACACAGGGACTACCTCTCCTTATCACTCTAGTAGGTAAGATGTCTGTTTTCTGCATGCTGTTGTCAATGGGGAATGGTTCTCTTAGAAGGGTCTTACTTTGATGATAAAAACAAACATTGTTTGAAATGTTTTTATGTTCTCTGTTACATATTATGTTAAAAAGGAAGCCCTGTCGGAGGCGGAGCAGCTAATTCAACTGTCTTGAAACAGTGTACCAGATTTCTGTGAGATTTATGAGTTGAGTTTGGTTACTAGTTCTATGAACTATAGCCTATACTGTAAATCAGAAAAACTGAACTTCAATCTTCAATTCCAAATTTTTACTGTAATCCTGTAATCTGTAAGAAACATATCTGAAATAAAAAGAGATTTGGCCCATTTGTAACACAATCAATCAAGTATAAAAGAACGTTATACTCCAGACCATCCAATGCAAACATTGTCTGAAATATAGGATAACTGATATGCTGCTACAGAAACTGTACAAATGCTGTGACCAAGTTCTTTTACCTCACTGGATGTTTTAAGTGAATAGGTGACATATGGGAAATAATACTGAAGAATTATGTCTTAGACAGTGAGATCTGCATATCTCAGAGACACCTCTGCCCTGTACAATAGCCTAACTTTCATATTTAGCCTATACAAGGATACATAATTTTTCTGAGGTAACTGACAGCAAGATAAAGCCCACAAGTGGTCTATGCAATGTAGCATCAGTTAATGGATTGTCCAATTACAACTCTGGGCTTTTGCAAGATGACCAATCAGTATACAGGAGCATAAGATAAGGTTTCCTGTCATCAACTCCATTATTATGTTTTCTTTTGGATAGGGTTTCTGATTTAACTTGTTTAAAGCCTGTTTAAAACATTTAAACCTTAAAGCGGCCACTCTGCAGTCGTGTGCAGAACATCAAGTAAATATTTGAGAGAGGAGCATAAACATCAGATCTGCTAAATCGGGTGTCAGAGCTGAACAACAGAATCAAATTAAAGTCTTCACTTGGATGCGCCTGGAGCAACATGTTGATGTTCAGCTGTATATTTACAATTTACAATTAAGGTTACTTTTCAAAAGTTATCGATCAAACATACTATATTGATTATAGTAGGCCTACTATGGCTACTACCTTCACCACCAATAATAATAATGATAATAATAATAATAATAATAATAATAATAATGATAATAATAATAATAATAATAATATTTTTTTATGACAGGACAGTGTGAGAGACAGGAAATGACTGGGGGAGAGGGATGGGGAGGGATCTGGAAATTACCTTGGGTTGGAATTGAACCTGGGTTTTGATTTTTTTCCTTTTTTTGTTTTGTTTTGTTTAAAGGAGACAGAGAATGGAAAACCCTTTTTACATTGGCTTTGACGAATTAAGAGAGGTTGTGCATGGTCAAAGAGCTACCATGAACATGAGGCATGGTTCTACCCTCTTTCATATATATAATCTTACATTTAGAAATATCCACTAAATCATGGGCGAACTTGAACAAAGCCTACAAATGATGTCAAATAGCACAAAGCCATTACATTGCAGTTCAATTAAGGTAACCAGAGTGGGGCGTTGTTTAGGCAAAAAAAAACATTTCAATACACATCTTAAGTATGAGATGTTAACTAGGCTTGTAAAAATATCACTTGATCTTTTTGACAAAATAGAATTTAATCTATTGTATTTTATCATCATAAAACAAGGTACAATACTCCATTAATCCATTTCATGTTACCATTAAACTCAGAAGTTTGTTCAATGAATTTTCAGAAAATGGTGATCAGCGTTTGATCAGGTTGACTGTCAGTGTTTCCCAAAATATGTGACTTTCTTCTTGAAAACAGCATTTGTTAACGCAATACTAAACAAAGACATTTTTCAATCAACTTTTTTGTTACGATCAGAATTAAGCCTTGATTGTGAGAAGTTGTTCTAACATTCAAAAATAGTAATGGTGACACTAAATAGTATTATAATGCATTGTGATACACCTCAAGGTTTAACTGTAGGCTAATATTTGATTGTAATGCTTAAAAATGCCTCCTTTCTGACATCCATGTTTTACTAAACAGATCTCAATCAGTATTGGACTGCTAAGCTTGAAGAAGAAAAAAATGGAGAAAATTTACAACAAAACAATGGAATTGTTCAACGTGACAGACTTCAGTGACATGTATTTCACTATGGCTTTGTGCAGTTGGATAATCTTGCCCATAGCTTTTCCTCTGTTGTGTGTAGCCATATATGGATTGCTCACCCAGATCAAAAATGATCATGTGGGCCCTGTTTATGTCATCAATCTGCTCATCTCTGACGTGTTCATGATTTGTGCCAAACCCATCGTTCTCAGCATAAAACTTGGTGGGATTACACATGAACTGATGGTTTGGACCTATAGAATTGGGCTGCAAGCAAGCACTATCTTCATGGTGGTCATCGCTGCAGAAAGATACACCATGATCGCCCATCCACTGTGGTACAGATTTCACAGGACCATCACCAAATCCATCCTCTGCTCTCTTGTTGCATGGATGGCAACACTTGTCATTGTCGGCAGCATTGTGGTTGCATTTGTAACAGAGGTCATCGACATAGAGGAGACAATGTTTGTCGGCATGATCGTTTTGTGCCTTCTCCCCTACCCCTTTGTCATATTCTTCTTTGTGGGCTCATTGAGGGCTCTGTCCAAGTCCATGTCTGTCTCTCCTCATGGCCAGCAAAGGGTTATGGGAACTCTGGCTCTTGTTCTGTTCATCTACACAGTTCTTTTCCTGCCATATATTGTCGTGATGCTAGTGATGAAAGCCTCTCCCTGGCTCTTCAGGGAAAAAATATTCCAGTATTTCGGTGTGGTCTCCAGCCTTCTTCTGTCTCTGAATCCCTTGTTTGATCCTATACTCTATGTGTTTGCCACAAAGAAGAAATCATTCATACTACCATGTTGTCGCTGTAGGCGTTATGGTCAGCAGGGACAACCACAGATCGGAGACACAGAGTTTGCAACCTCTATCAGAACTGGACGGGCACACAGTTGAAGTCTTTGGCTACATTTACTGTAGGCCTACATCTAGCTGGGCATTCCTGAAATCCTCCTCAGCATTAAAAAAAAATAATAATTTAATCACACTTTACCAAAAAAAGATGTGGAGAATGCTGCAAGAGCACATCTAACAAATGCATATATAGCCAAATATAGATGTGAAAAGCAAGACAGGCTATCATGTTATAGGCTATTGCTAAAACTCTGGTTAAGGTTTCAGAGATCTCCACTTTTGCTGGACTTTTCAAAAGTAGCCTGTTTCTGTTTACATATATGATAGGCTCAACCACATAGGCCTGAGTAAACGTTTGTTTACGCTACTGTACGTGTTTAAAGTGACTTACTTAGGAGCAATGGAGAACTAGCATTCTATTAGCAATTTCCTGCATTAACACCAGTGTGATGTAGTTGGTGTGCTTGTTCTGGTTGGGTGTAAATTTAGCTTTCCAAGGTTCCTGCTGCCTCATAGTGAGTGTTAAGATCTCTTCTACTGAATAACCACTATCAGGGGCGCCGCTGGGGGAAGGGCGGGGGGGGATTTGGGGGGTTAGGATGATAAGGGCCTGTCACTGAAAGGGGGGCAGGGGTGCAGAGATAGTTTGAATATTAAAATCAATGTTTAGGGGGCCTAAAATTATTTTCTGTCATAGCGCCCTTCTAGTTGGCCCCCGACCACTATGCACTTGAATTATACAGTATATATACAGTATACTGTATGCAGTGGTCTTACAGTGTTGTAAATAACAATGATACCGTAATAGCATGCCTGCTGTTCACTATGTGCTGTGTGTGTGTCAAATTCATGGACTGATTATAAACTTACAGTTATTCTGTATTTCAGTATTCATTTGATCAAGTCATTTTATTCATAGATTACTTTACTTATTACTGTGACAACATTTACAAAAATGTATTATTAACAAATAAAGTATCTACCTCATCTTAAAGACTCTCTATGCAGGACTGGCCATTACTTTGCAGCTTTCTCGTTTTAAGCCAGGTGTTTGTGTCACAGGTGGAGGGCGCTAGAGCCCCCACCGCTTTTACCATCCACCCTGAGGAGAACGCTGTACCACTCAATAAAGGCCAAAGGTCAAAAGTCATTTTAAAATATATTTATTTATACAAATAGCTAAAAAGTCTGTTCAAAAAAGGAGAGCATAGGAAAAGCAGTTCCTCTGGGCATCTGCCAAAGCTCTTCAGTGCTCCCCCTTCCAATGTCCAATAGTCCATAGCCCATGAGATACAAGGTGTGCCATGTTGCAGTTGTAGGTCAACAGGAGGTCCATGAGACAGCAGCCATGCCCACTTTGTGCCTAAGCCGAGGGAAGTGACACGCACCACAGCACATGTGAGAGGACAACACAACACCATATTGTATTGCACACAATTACCACAGCAGATCGTTTCAAATCAAAGGGGTTTAGGCTATGAGCAGGAGGCTGTCGACATTAGAGTTCGTTGGATCCGTTGTACTAGGCTATTGATTACTGGACGGAAAGGGAGGGGGGGCAGACTAGCACCACAGAAGAATGCAAGGATAAGGTAGCAACTTGGTCTTCACAGAACAGCTTTAAAGGGGTACTTATCTTCTGGAGGGGCGAACGTTTTCACCCCTCCGATAGCAGCAGCACAGTGTTCTCAATAGCCAGCTTGGCTCAGAAATCTCCAGTCTTGGTAGGTCGTCGGTCCCTTCCCCAGCAATCGAACGGTTTCCTCAGAAAAGTCTTCCAAAGGGAGCCTCGTCCAGGCCCCTAGAAAACACCTCATCCCCCTTAGGGGGTCACATCCTTTCCCCAAGCTCTCTCCTCAAAACTGAGCACCAGCGTCTTAAAAGCCCTTAGCCTATCCCCAAAGTGCCAATCATGCACACCTGAGCCCAATCAAACAATTGGCAGCACATGGGTCAGCCATCTTGTTTCAATTACAGGGTCACCCTGTGACATTTGCATTTTTCTCTGCCTTAGCTCTGCAAGACAACCCGCCGGCCGACCTTGCGTGTTCCTTATTTCCCCCCAGAGGCACTAGGGCAAGTCACTAGGCAACAAAGTGTTCATCATAAAATGGAAATGACTCAACCTGTTAAATTTAAATAAATCAAACAAATTGAGCCACAAAGTGTTATAAAAAAAACAATGACCCAACTTGTCTGTAGGACCCATTTAAGTAATTTGTTGCTAAGTACAGACAACGTATAAAATACATGTGTGTTAAAGAGAACCTATGCAGGATCCGGGTGGCGTCATCCAGTAAGCTAACAACCAAACAAAGCAGTTATTTAGCGTTTCTGCCAATAATCCTCCATTTAGAATTGCATAGTCAATGGTGATCGCCGCTAACAAAATGTATCGACAGTTGAATGCGCTGAGAAGTCACAAATCGCGTTGTAATTCAAAACAGTAAACTCTGGCTAAGTCACGTGACCTAGCTTGCTTGCTAACCAAAACTTACGATAGCCGGGACGCGCTCACTGATCTTGCATAGGCGGTATCTGCCTCTAGGAGGGTCGGACAATCTCGTGAAGGGGCTCGTTTTACTCCGGAACATGTCATTTATCAAGTCTAGTGAGTTCTAGGCAATTTACATAAAGGTGTAATGAATAGGAAACGTCGAAATTTTACCTAAAAGTTGCATGTGGTGGCTTTAAGGAACGGACGTGCATGTCTGGCTTGTTCTCCGTCTTTATACATTCTGTCCTCTTTCCCATTAAAGATGATTGTTGACATATTCATTTTGATATTCAATGCAAACTTGATTTGTTTTAGCATCACTGGTGTAAGCGGTTAAAATGGCGGCTAAGCACACTGCTATTCACTTGTGACCTCAAATTCAATCCGTGCACATTAGCTCTGGTCTGACTAGGGGAGGAATACATTTCAAATCAGCTTTAGGCCATGCGGCTATGAAAGAGTGAAGCCAGGAGACATCTGCTCATGTTGACACAGTCAGTATCGTTTGCTCTTAATTCAATTACTCAGCCTCGTCATAAATAAGGGCCACTTCCTGCTTCCAGCTGCCCTCAACAGAGACTCAGCATCATTCACCACCACAAGCTGACAGGCAGAGTGACGCCCCCTTCTCTCCGCTGCACTCAGTAAGTCATTCATCTTTTCATATAGCCTCGTATTGTATTAGCAAATCACCTGCTTGTTAATATGAAGAAAAATGCACCTGTTTGACATTTTCAGTCTGCTTCTATTTCTCAGTGGTTTGTAAAAACATAATTAAATCACTGTGTAACCAGGAGATCTAACGAGAAGCACATTATTATTGGAAAAGTTATATTTTCATCACAGTCAATGACAGAAAAAAAGAGTTTTTAGAGGGAGTTCACGGACAGTTTTAGAGTTTGATTCTGAAAACGTGTGTACCTTACAGTACATATTTACAGTAGTACTTGTTAACCTATAGCCTACATATTGGACAACATATACTGAATGTCATGTAGGTACTATATTATGTCAGATATTAACCATATATTTTATATGTACTGTATATATGTATGTGTATATATACAGTATACATAGCCTATATATATATATATATATATATATATAGAGAGAGAGAGAGAGAGAGAGAGAGAGAGAGAGAGAGAATCAGATTATAATTCTATATTTTTCATAGCCTCCACATGTATTAACATGTTATTAAAAAATTGTGTATATACCTCAGACAAAGTAATGAAAATACATCTACAATTGGTTCATGTTTGTTTGTTTGTTTCCAGTCAAAGGTCCTTGAGTGACTATTATCCTGTATGCCTCTGGGTTTACTGCTTCAGGACAACCACAGCATTTGAAGATGGAGCAGTTCTACCTCAAAAGCAAGGAATACTTTAACCTTACAGACTGGACAGACATGTTTTCTTCCATGGCTACTCCCTGCTGGGTGATTTTGCCTATAGCTCTACCAGTGTTGTGCCTAGCCATATATGGATTATTCTCCCTGATTAAGGCTGGCCATGTCGCCCCAGTTTATGTCATCAACTTGCTCTTGTCTGATGTGCTGCAGGTATGCACCAAACCCATCGCCCTCAGCATGGGACCTTCTGGACTCATTTTTGAAATTCTGATATTTTTCTACGCATCCAGCCTGCTGGCTTGCATTGGTTTTATGATGTGCATCGCTGGAGAGAGATACATAATGGTGGCCCATCCACTATGGTACAGGTTCCACAGGACTGTCAAGAAATCTATCCTCTACTCTGCCCTTGTATGGATGACGGCTTTTATTGTCACCGGTGGCATAACGCTGGCCTCTGCCGCTTTTGTTGTTGAGATTGACAAAGTGTCTTTATTCTTAGCTTTACTTCATCTTCTCCCTTACCCAATTGTGATGTTCTGCTTCGTGGGCACCTGGAGGGCCCTGTCCAAATCCACATCAGTCTCCCCTGGGGAACAGAAACAGATCATGAGAACTTTAGCGCTTGTTTTGTTCATTTATACAGTCTTCTTCCTTCCTTACATTTTTTTGATGATGGTATTCCTGTTCCTTCCTAAGCTGATGCATGAGAGCGTCTTCCAACAATTCTCTGTGATGACCAGCACTCTCTTGTCCGTTAACCCCCTGGCTGACCCCATACTCTATGTGTTCATGAGGAACAAGAAGTTACTTATCTGGCCCTGTAGTAGGCATAAAAGGAATCAACTTCAGGCACACCAAGAGCTTAGTGTCGGTCATGAAGAAAGTCAGGTTTAATAAATTGAATGCTGAAAGAATCAAATACATAGTCACGCCTCCATATGCATGTCCTGTCAATTATCATCTTCCTATCATGATGGTCTGGATTTAAGACTATTCAGCTTGTTGTCTCTGGTGGCATTTGTATCACAACCAAGCAAAAAAGAGGGAAACATTGCAAATGGAGAGCTCAAATGCTATCAGCAGAAGAAAGTGACCCACACTTGAAGTAATGAAATAAAAGCTTAATATGGATGACAAGTAAATTAAAATCCAAACAACCCCTAACTAGAGCACCCAATCAAATAAAGAAGACAGGACTGTGCAACCAGTTGAGCACCCATTGGGCTGGGCTGCATTAGTTGGAACTGACGGTATGGGCTGGTGTACAGGCATGGTCCAAGCCAGTGGAAGGTACAACGCTTACAAAACAATGTTAGCTGGCTGCATTGACACCAATTGACTATTTAGACCCACAATCCACAATGACTATCTGTATAGCGCATAGGTCTTTCATTTTTTTATTAAAGTATTCTGAGTATTCGAAACACCATTTGACTTAGTAATAATGACGGTAACTTTACATGTGTACAAACTTTGGCTTTTACCTCAACACTTCCTATTTTATTTGCTGTTTCCTCACAATGAAAGATAAGAGATGTGGACTGTTTTCTTTCTTCCGTAAGATAAGAGAAAGAGTTAAGCTGCATGTTGAGTAAGATATCTTCTTGACACTTTTATGGCATGCTCCTCTGACACTGATGAAATTCTTGCATCAGTTTATCACATGCTTGTACTGTTACATGTACATTGTTTTTTAATTATTCATCATGAAGTTGACATTGATGCCAGGAGAAAACTGAGGATCTTTCACTGGTAAGTCTGGCTAAACTCATATAAGAGTATAGTATGTGGTGAACAGAATTAGCTTAAGATCCATCATTTTAACATTAATTCTCTGACACTTCTTCAGGGATTTCTTCCATGTGTTGTTATGAAGTAGATCAAGTTATTTGTGTATTTTTCTATGCATTTATAGTTCTAACATAACAGCAAAGCACTGTAATAATGAATATTAGTAGGCCTTTTATTTCAAAAGCTTATCTGTTGATTTGATTAACTAACTGATGTCCCATAAAATGCCCTTTAATCATCAGTGCATTACCACAATTAATGAAGCACATGATTGACTGAAATGTTTCCTCTGTGGTTTATCCAGATGGAAAGAGAGGACAAGGAGGTTTAGAATGGAGATCAATCAGACAATCAACCAGACAGACAACACGTTCAGATTTGAGGTTTTGTCTGCAGTCAGTTGGATAGTCCTTGCTGTTGCCTTACCCTTCACTTTACTGGCCATTTACGGACTCTATTTCTTCATCAAAGCAGATAATGTTGCCCCTGTGTATGTCATCAACCTTCTTTGCTCTGATGTTATTCAGATATGTACAAACCCTTTCAGTCTCTTGACAGAAAACCCCCAAATTGCTGAGGCGTTGTATACGCTTTACTATTTTGGTTTAATAGCAAGTGTTTGGTTTATGGTGTGCATTGCTGCCGAGCGGTTTATAATGATTAAATACCCTGTCTTCTATCGTTACACAAGAACAATGAAGAGCACCCTTCTTTTGTCATTTGGCATGTGGATGATGGCTGCCTTTGCAATAGTAAGTTTTCAGGTCTTTGACAAGGCTGCCGACTACCGAGTGGTAGTCTTCCTGCCATCCTTTCCCCTGTTGATGTTTTTTTTTCCTGGGAACATGGACGGTCCTGTTAAAGTCCCGCTCTGTGTCTTCCCAAAGGCAACGGCAGATTATGGGTGTCCTGGCCCTCATGCTCTTAATCTATATGCTGCTCTTCTTGCCCTTTGTCATCTCATCTCTTCTCTTCTACCTGCTGAAAATGGAAAACCAGCCCAGCGTGTTCTATTTTCACCTTGTCTCGGAGGTCCTTGTGTCCCTCAACCCCATGTTGGACCCCATCTTGTATGTGTTCATGCGTCGTGATGCTAAGGACATCCTCTGGAGCTCCCCCTGTGTCCGTGGGTTCCAGAAAAGCAGAAGACGCTCCATGAATCTGCCCAGCAGTGACACTTTTGCCACAGATTATGTAGAAACCAAAGCCTAGTAGCCTAGTATAGTCCTCAGCCATCATGACCTGTGGATAAGTAGGCCTATATAAATTGGTGGGAAAGGGTGATAAATAGTTTTATAACGTGAATCTTTCAGACATCAGGCTACTGAACCTGATTGTGATGTTGATATCTGACCATATAATGATGGTAAGATGTAAACTTAACCAATATTAAATAAATAAAATGTCTGATAAGTATATGTAAATAGTTTGTAAATAGTTTATATCATAATGTAATCTGTGTGTTATTGCTCATTACCAACTATTACCTAATTCAAATGATTGGTAAGTTGGAAAGTCTGTTGGTCAACTGAAACCCTTAGTGACCTGATGCAATAAGGAGAGTCCGCACAGAACCAATGGATAGGCTATGTTTAATACTCAGGTAGCTTCAGAACATGTGTGAGACCAACTATGCTTGTCAAGCAAAGCAATAAGAGTTTAGCGTGTGTGTGTGTGTGTGTGTGTGTGTGTGTGTGGCATGATAACTATCAGTGTTTTTCTTACCCCACTTCCTCTGAGCATTTTTTTGAGTTTCTGTAACAACTGCACTTATAGTCAGGTTCATTACGTTTGGATTTTAACTTTCGCTGGATTTTTTTGGAGAGTTGTAAAACTATACATTTTTGAAAACTGTAATGTATTAGCAATCAGAAAACCAATGTTTCCATTTGCACAGGTGTCTGCATGGCGGCCATCTTGGATTTTTCAAAATGGTGTCCGAAAAACCTATATTTTGACATTTCTCAGCTTCTGAATAAGCTAGAACACTGATTGTAACTGCTAAACCTACATTTTCAGGGACAAGGAATCCAATGGCACCAACATAAATTGGATAGGTCTTAACAAAATGGATTTTAATACAGAATTTTTCTTTTATTGATTGTTTTACAGACATGCGCACATGGTCAGTGTAATGGAACGTTACACATAGGAAGGATCATGCCCTTTTGACAGTCTCTACACCTCATCGTCATCATCATCATTGTCACTTTCGTACGTAATGTCTTGAGAGTCTTCATCATTCTGGCAGTGGCTGCCACACTGACAGAGATCTGTACAGGCTAAGTTCTTAGTTCTGCAAGAGCACCTAATAGAGGAACAGTCTGATTTGTACTGACATCTCACCATCTCAACAATGACTTTTGGAGCTGGAAGGACCTCTGTGGTGGTAGGTTTTAGCTGACCATCTGAGTCTTTGAAGTACCCATTTTCCAGGGGATCCAACTGTGGAACATGGTGAGCGATGGCTGCCTGTCCCCACACCCGTGTTTGGATATGGACTCTTGTGACGGAGTACCGTCACGACGGTTGAGTATACGCTCTGACTGCCATACCAATGAGCCTGGCTCTTTGGTGTTGCGGTCAAGTTGCACGTTTAGCACCCCGGAGACCCGGGTTCTCTCCCTTCGCTACATATGGTGTCAGAAGTGGGATGGCGACCGTGAGGCCATCGGAGGCATACCCAATGTGTGAGCCGTATGAGGGACCTCCAGGATAGGTTGACCCCGGTGATAGGGACCCCAGAGATGGGTGAAGCACTAGAATGTGGGGCCCTGGGATGGGAGAAGTACGGCTGGTGGATTTGTGAGGGACGCTAGTGTGCATGAAGCGAGCCTGGTTCTTTGGCGTTGCAGTCAGGTTGCACGTTTAGCACCCTAGGTGGGGTCACTGTTCTCTCCCTTCGCTACAATCTCTCAATATGTGCTGTCTCAGAGCTCCGATTGTTGGAGGGAGCTTGTCACCTTCTGCCATGTGCTTGTAGAAGAGATGCCAACGTAGGTCAGGGATTGTCTTGATGCTGATGCCCTTGGGTGTGTAGGCTGTACATACAAAGGTAGCCAGTGTTGAAAGCATTCCCTCAAAAAGCACTGATGACATCCTCATCAGCTTTGAGGTACACCTGGAACCATGTTGTCTTGCCTATGCGAGAGAACCTCCCAGTGTTGTCAGCCCCTGTGAAGGCATGTAAGACGGGCAAAGCCTTTGCTCTTTCTGGACTTAGAGCTCTCCACAGTGGTTCAATTTTCACACCACCAGATACCATAGAAATGGAAGTGGTCTTCAACAGGACATCATAGTTTGCTATGACCAGCACCAAGACATCTGTGTCTGGTGAGGACATCAGCTGTGCATCAGGTGGGTTTCACTGTGACGCCAGCACTGCCTGGTGGATCAGGAGTATGTCTGCTTCTTTGTGGTCGTTGTCCCCAAAGAGCAGGTCTTTGTTGCTCCTTGTGTGCCCAGAAGCAGAGGTGATGATCAGCTTGGAGGATCCCATGTTGTACACTAGGATTTTGGCAGCAAGGTAGCTGGTTAAGTCAGCCCTTGTTTTCTCATGAGAGAGGAACATGCTCATTGGGATGTGCTTGATGTTGGTGTCATCTCTGACTTGGTACTGGACAGGAGCTTTGCCTTGTCTTTGTTTGTCTCTGGTAGCACTTTTCAGAGAGTCTTCTCTGTAGGTGTCAAACATGAGAATGATCTCAGCTACCTTGCTGCCAAAATCCTAAAGTACAACATGGGATCCTCCAAGCTGATCATCACATCTGCTTCTGGGCACACAAAGAGCAACAAAGACCTGCTCTTTGGGGACAACAACCACAAACAAAGCATACACACTCCTGATCCACCAGGCAGTGCTGGCGTCACAGCGAAACCCACCTGATGCACAGCTGGTGTCCTCACCAGACACAGATGTCTTGGTGCTGGTCATAGCAAACTATTATGTCCTGTTGAAGAACACCTCCATTTCTATGGCATCTGGTGTTGTGAAAATTGAACCACTGTGGAGAACTCCAAGTCCAGAAAGAGCAAAGGCCTTCCATGCCTTCACAGGGGCTGACAACACTAAGAGGTGACTGATAGGTGACCTACGTTGGCATCTCTTCTGAAAGCACATAGCAGAAGGTGACAAGCTCCCTCCAACAATCGGAGCTCTGAAACAGCACATCTTGAGAGTCCATATCCAAACACGGGTGTGGGGACAGGCAGCCATCGCTCACCAGGTTCCACAGTTGGATCCCCTGGAAAATGGGTACTTCAAAGACTCAGATGGCCAGCTAAAACCTACCACCACAGAGGTCCTTCCAGCTCCAAAAGTCATTGTTGAGATGGTGAGATGTCAGTAAAAATCAGACTGTTCCTCTACTAGGTGCTCTTGCAGAACAAAGAACTTAGCCTGTACAGATCTCTGTCAGTGTGGCAGCCACTGCCAGAATGATGAAGACTCTCAAGACATTACGTACGAAAGTGACAATGATGATGATGACGATGAGGTGTAGAGACTGTCAAAAGGGCATGATCCTTCCTATGTGTAACGTTCCATTACACTGACCATGTGCGCATGTCTGTAAAACAATCAATAAAAGAAAAATTCTGTATTAAAATCCATTTTGTTAAGACCTATCCAATTTATGTTGGTGCCATTGGATTCCTTGTCCCTGAAAATGTAGGTTTAGCAGTTACAATCAGTGTTCTAGCTAATTCAGAAGCTGAGAAATGTCAAAATATGGGTTTTCGGACGCCATTTTGAAAAATCCAAGATGGCCGCCATGCAGACACCTGTGCAAATGGAAACATTGGTTTTCTGATTGCTTATACAATATACTTTCCAAAAATATATAGTTTTCCAAATCTCCAAAAAAAATCCAGCTAAAATACATAATGAACTTGACT
>JAODXP020000520.1:12500-15000 GCA_027497455.2 Sardinella longiceps | reverse complement strand
GCACGAGTCATCAAAAAAATATAAAATGCGGGCCGCGGTCGGTCGGGTCTAAAATAAAAGTTGACTATATTTTTGTAATTTATATTAAAAAAAAAAAAAAACAATATATTGCATATTTGATTGAATGACTGCATGGGGCGAAGATGCAGCGCAAGCTCAGTGTAGGAGAGGAGAGAGATGGAAGCGGTAAGGGAGAAGCTGAGGTCTGGAGAGTGGAAGCTCCAGAAACACACAAACAGAGAGAGTAAAGTGTGGGAAACTTTTGCTGAGGTGACTAAAGACGATGGTAATAGTGCTGGCTTTGTCATGTGTAGCCTACCTCTTGTGATTCAATTTACAAATTTGATAGTCACAAAACTGGCGACGAACATGGCCCGCAATAAGTGCACTACTGGTAAGGACCACACCTACCCAAGGCTCCGTGCGTTGGCAAGGAGGATTCTCTGCGTCCCAGCTTCAAGCGCAGCCATTGAGCGCACATTCAGCTCTGCAGGCCGTGTCATAGAAGTGATAAGAAATCGTCTTCACCCTGACACTGTCGATTCAATCTTATTTCTCCACAGCGCGCGTAAAGCAAAAAAAAAAATAATAATAATAATGTAGCCTTATGCCATTTACCTTATTATTATTTTGAATGCAGAATGCATTATGATTGAATGCAATTGAGCACATTATGCCGCGTGCACTGTCATATTTTGTGTTAATGTTCCGTGGGCTACTTGTTTATTTTGACCATTTCCACCTTGTAGCCTACCTTGCAGCTTGCACTTTCATGTTGTGTTAATGTTCTGGGCTACTTGCTTGTGATAACAGACGATTTGGCACCCTTCATCCTTCTTTACGTCCTTCTTTACGATATGCATTTTAAATGATAAGCTATATAAGCCTGACTTCTGCATGAATGGTGGATTTTTAAAAAAAATGTAGGCCTAGACTAAATGCACCAGGTGAAATGCTGAACAATGCCATTGACCTCAGTTTGTAGGCTATGCATACTCAGGTCATATATACATTTTATGTTGCCAAAATGAGGCTATAAGGGCAGTCAAAAGCATAGATATTTTTTTAAACAAGCGGGTGGAAGCGGGTTTCGGACCGGAGTTCTGCGATCCAAGTTTTGCGGTCCGAGTTGCGGTCGGTCTAGTTGAGAACGTCGGTCGGGTGCGGTTGGTTCAAACGTGTACCCGCGCATCACTGTGTCTGACAGCTGTTCCTTGCCTTGCAGAGAAGCAAACTTTAGAAACACAACACAACAGCACAACTGACTCTCCTCTTGATCGCTTTGACAACAGAAGATAGAAGGATAGAGAAATAAACAGCTGAGAGGTGTCACACACACACACACACACACACACACACACACACACACACACACACACACACACACACACACACACACACACACACACACACACACACACACACACACACACAGAGAATTTAATGAGTGGATTGGATATTGATTATGGATCAATTCCATTGACACCAGACTAGTTGAGCAGTGGTAATGTTTGGTCATCAGTGGTGATGAAGTGGGGCCAAGGGCGAGGGGAAGAGAGGAGGGGGGAAGTGGGCAGGGGAGGGGAGGGGAGGGGAGGGGAAGTGGAGAAGTGGAGAGGGGAGGGATTTAGCCTCTTTGACTCTCTAAAGTGGTGTTGTGACGGATGCCTGATTGGGCTTTGCGTTGGCCCCAGGGCAAATTCACTTTCAAGTCAATCCCAGAGGTTATCTTGACACCATCTACTCTCTCTCTCTCTTCCTCTCTCTCTCTCTCTCTCTCTCTCTCTCTCTCTCTCTCTCTCACACTCACACACACACACACACACACACACACACACACAACCACTCTCTCTCTCTCTCTCTCTCTCTCTCTCTCTCTCTCTCTCTCTCTCTCTCTCTCTTACACACACACACACACCACCACAACCACTCTATTTCTCTCTCTCTCTCACTCTCTCTCTCTGTCATTCTCTCTATTGCTCTCTCTTCATCTCTGTCTCCATGTCTCTCTCTCTCTTTCCATTTCTCTCTTTTTTCTTGCCGTTATCTCTCATCTTTCTGCTTATATCTCTCCATCTTCATCCCGTCTTTCTTTTTTCCCTTTATCCTGCATTTCATCTGCACACACACACACACACACACACACACACACACACACACACACACACACACACACACACACACACTCCTGGCTGACTATTTCTGTCAGTGTATGTTTGTTTGTGTGTGTGAGTGCATACACACACACTCTCCTGGCTGACTACTTCTATCAGCTTGTGTGTGTGTGTGTGTGTGTGTGTGTGTGTGTGTGTGTGTGTGTGTGTGTGTGTGTGTGTGTGTGTGTGTGTGTGTGTCTAGGTGTGTTTGAAAAGTGTGTTTTCCTATGTCTGTGTCTGTGTATAGGTGCATGAGTTGTAACGAGAGCAATTTTTCTCTGAGGACAAGGTCATTGAATTGGATATAAAACAATAAATTGAAGAATGCTAAAACTGTTCTCAGT
>JAODXP020000520.1:0-10000 GCA_027497455.2 Sardinella longiceps | reverse complement strand
CCTGCAATGCATGCATAATAGATAGTGCACCTTCTTTTCTTCTCCTCCGCCTGTCCTCCCATTCTCTCTCTCTCTATCTCTCTCTCTCTTTCTGTCGTTCTTCCTCTCCTCCTATCAGGAGCCCCAGCCTCTGCAGGGAGGAATAAAGCAGGTCCAGCAGGAGAGGAGAGGAGAAGAGGAGGAGAGGAGGAGGAGAGGAGATTCGCACTAATGTGTCTGAGTGCTCAAATCTGCTGGTGTAAGCACCTCTCTGGGCGGAAATCCATCTCCTCAACGCTATGGAGCAGCAACACCATACAGTACAGTAACAAAAAAAGCCTAATGTGATAAACAACAGTTGTGTACTTACAAATAGAGGGCACTTAGGAACTGCCATCATGTGGAATATTCTGCACAGTGAGTGCAGATAGTGTTTACTATGCTATGCCATAGTATGAATGGTATGGTAGTGTACTATGCATTATATAAGGTAGTATAGAACTTAGGCATCTGACATCAAGTAACCTAGCATGCTAGGTAGAATCGCTGTCATTTTGTGAGGCCATACTACCTACTCTCCTTTTGGAATCGGTACGAAGTACTTGATGTAACAGTCTTTCTTACAGGCTTAAAGGAGAGATGAAGCAATACAGTAAAGGCATGTAAAATGCACCAGTCAATTATATGTAGATATCCCATGAAAAAAAGTTAAGTCATAAAGTAAGCCGTTTTTCAGAAAAAGCGCATTGAAGTATGCATTATTCTTACAATTTTAGCCAGTCCGCCGCCATTTTTATTTCAGAACTTTACACAACCATTCTGACGTAGGCAGAATGGTTGTGTACAACTTATTGTTGTTCTGTAATGGCAAATTCAATAGTGTTCTCAGTAGCAAACCACGTTAATTCGGCTCGAAGCAACAATGAAAATACCCATCAATGAGGCAATTTTTTTTGTCTTTGGGGGGGTGGGGGGAGAGAAGAGAGCGCACTGCCTACTGCTCCTGTCCTGCGTCTGCTACTGTCACTACATCAGTTATCTGACTGATAGCCAACATGAAAATACCTGAGAGGTTGTGAGCGCACTCTACGGACCACCAGCGGTATCTTAAACTGCATTTAGTACAAATAGGCATCGCCAAATACAACAATTTAGCAAGATAGATTTGGCAAAAGATCCTCTCAGCAGTGGGCCCGGACCGACCGCCCCCCCCCTACTCCGCTCCCTATGACCGGAGATGTTAACTGACTGCATTCATTCAAGTCAGATATTCTCCATAGTGTTTTGGCTAATGCACAACATTATGTAGGCTGCTACCACCAAAGAAAAAGCCATGCTGCCACCACAACACTGAGACAACTAACGTTATGTTCGCATACACAAACAGACACCAGCCCACCGGACAAAGTTGCAGCTTGCAGTTGCATCCAAGAAAAACATGATAACGTTAATCACCAAGTCATTTGCAAGCAGCTAACTTTAGCGGCTAGGCGATTGTGTAATCCAAGAAGATCCGAGAAATAGAAAATCCAAGATCATCCTTGTGGCAACTGTCTGCTTGATATCGGCCTGAATATACGCACATATCGATAAAGGCAGAAAGCTGACGATGCCTTGACGTTATTATGATGGATTATCAATGGCATGAGAGAACTTTCCTCCAGCAGCCTTGGTCGTGATAATGACAGTGAGTGTTGTAGCCTACTTTTCTGTGTCCACCAGTTCTAAATAGGCTACAAAACGCAAACGTAAATTTGGTCAGATCAAGTTCGAGTGATTAGCATCTTTATTGCTGATGTGTGCTAACCTATTTTGATAAGATGCTAGTATGCTACTATTGGTGCATTGAACGGGTGAACTTGTTCCACCATACACACCCAGCCTTTTAATCAAAAACGATTCGTTCGTGGTATAAGTTAGTGAAGCAAACGTCCCTCTGGTAAATGGAGTTCTGAGCCTTGCACTAGACTAGAGAGCAAGCTACAGACAGGTTCAGCAGAGAGGATTCCATGATCTTTGGGTTCAGGGTGACTGCCTCCCACATAAGCTACTGGTATTAAAGTGGTGAAGCATCTGACTTTATACGATTCATGATCTATAAATTTACATCTGTAATCTATAAAATATATATCTATAATCTATAAAAAACTTCCCTCCTCAATGACGAATTGGTGACCGTAGGTCGCGATATTTTATATAGGTCCCAGATGGGGGTTTCAGAGCTAATGTTAACCTAATGTAGCAGTTTCAAACTTACAAAGAGGAACTGCATGAAAATTAACTAGAAAGACTGCCATCTTTTACACATAATTACTCGTTTGAGTAGCCGCAAAAAATCTAAAATGATCCCTTCTTTGTCTTGAAACATTCATCCATATATTTCACAATTAGCGATAAACCTAATGCTGGGCTAGCGTTAAGCTAATAATAGGCTGAGATAGAACGTCCACAACAACCATTCTGGCCACGTAGCATTCGAGTGTTTAAAACATGGCTGCACCCTAGTGGCGAAAGTGTGAATTAGTATAGCATTTTCTTGGAGAACTACTTGAATTGAAGGTTTAATTAAAATCCATATAGCTCACAAAATAAAGAGGAATGAAAAAATGCACAAACTATAGACTGCTTCATTTCTCCTTTAATGTCGCCACAGACATCATTTCTTTCTATCACTAGTGTGGAGGGGAAAGAGCTTGTGACAATGACCCAATTTTGTTCATTTGATCCGTGTTATGAAAATGAGAAAATAACCAACCAATGTTTTCAATGCATTCTCAGCGGCGAAGGTGTAAACTGGGCTGTAGTTCTGGTGGACGAACGGTGGTCAAATACCCAGAAGGCACGCCCCTTCCTAAGCTTTATACCAGGGGTTCTCAAACTTTATTAACCCTTCTTGATCACCAAAAAAATGTATAGCTATTTGTTCTCTTTCAGATTAGGTATGTGTAACAGATACAATGTTATGCTATAGTATGAATTATATCAGCTAGTGTATACTATGCCATGCTATAAGATCCATTAGAACTGTGTGACCATGAATCTATAGATTATGAAACACGATTTTGCAATTTTCACAAACATAATAATGATTTCAACAATTATATTCTGTTGTGCTTAACCTAACTGTGTATGTAGGTGTTACCCTAATTAGTAAATATTTGGCATTGCGTTGTTATGGTTTACAGTATATGGGAATAAACACAGACTGGTGTTAAGGGTAATTGAATGTATGAAAATAAATCAATTTATATTAATGACTGTGTATGTGTGTTTGTGTGTGTGCGGGAGAGAGAGAGCGAGAGAGATAAACTCATTTTAACCGATAGGAGTCAATACAGACTGATGTGCAGGGTAAATTAAAGTCAAATCGATCCATGACCTTGTAATAGGCATGAGTCGTGTGTGTGTGTGTGTGTGTGTGTGTGTGTGTGTGTGTGTGTGCTTTCTCACACGCCCCTCCACCTTAACCATGTCATCTGAGAAATGGATGAGTCAGATTTCCTCGGACAAAAACAGATCAAAGCACTGACAGCACACACACCCAACACCATCACACACACACATACACATACACACACACACACACACACACACACACACACACACACACACACACACACACACACACACACACACACACACACACACACACACACACACACACACACACACACCACTCCACATTCACACACACATTTGGTTTAGAAGAAGTAAGAAGTAACACACAGACCCATAGATAGATAGATAGATAGATAGATAGATAGATAGATAGATAGATAGCAGTAGCCTAGTTCACTCTTGACCAATCTTTTATGCTGACCAAATAGATAGTGATTTAAACCCTCTAACCTTCTTCGCTTACACAGCAGACCATCAATCAATCTGTTATGATGAAAAACCCAACGTGAGCCACGGATTGCTGGGTAATCAATACGAAAAAGAAAATTGACAATCATTAAAAGACAGCGCTGTCATAAAAGTGTTTGGGTTGCATTGGGTTGTCTTCATTAGAGACAGTTTTGATTAGATTCATCAATAGGAACACTCAACCATATGAATCTGTGTGTGTGTTTGTGTGTGTGTGTGTGTGTGTGTGTGTGTGTGTGTGTGTCAGAGTCTAACAGATGGTTGCTAAAAAGGGCCAAACTGTTGTGTGTGAGGTAATAAAGATCATTGGCAGTGATCAGGAAAGGCACCTGAAGGCGAACTCGGCCGGTCGTCAAGAGTGGAAAGTAATCATTAGATGTGACTGTGAGAGACTCAGATCAATGGGAGTGATTGGACACTGAGTTCAGTTCATCTCTGGCTACTCTAGAGACAATCAATAGTCCGCTGCAGTGGATGACAATGAGAGAACATCACCTAATCAGAACCCTGCAGGGGTATACCTGGAATATGCACAAACACACACACACACACACACACACATACACTAAGATGTGCACGCACCCACACCCACACACACAGACACAAGCATGCGCACACTAACACACACACACACACACACACACACACACACACACACACGCATACACTAAGATGTGCCCGCACACATACACATGGCAGTAACTCACATGGGCCACATAATTTACAAGTCCATCACAGTCTAACAGCTGGATTTGAATTATGCATCCATGTGTCACACTATCTGTGTCACTCACTATGTGTGTCACAAACACACACACACACACATATACAGCCACACACACACACACACACACACACACACACACACACACACACACACACACACACTACAACACACACACACACACACACACACACACACACACACACACACACACACACACACACACACACTCATACATACAACCACACACACAGACTCATGTATAAACAAGCACACACACATACACAAACACACACATTTGCTAACGCTCATCACACTGATATGCTAATACGTTTGAACACATGTATGCTAAACAAATCCACTCTCTGCACACGTGCTGAGTGAGCAGTCAGTCTCTGAGTGATTCTGTGCATGTTGGATTTTACACGGCTGACTATCATGGGTGTCATCAGTCTATTGCTCACACTCTGACTCAATCACTGTCTGTAGCACTACGTGTCTATGAACACACACACACACACACACACACACACACACACACACACACACACACACACACACACACACACACACAATAGCACTGTCTCTGTGTCTATCAATACACACACACACACACACACACTAAAGCGCTGTCTATGTGTTTATGCATACACATACACACACACACACACACACACACTCACTCACTCACGATAGCACTGTCTATGTATCTATGAATACACCGACACACACACACTCTACGGCACTGTCTATGTATCTATGAACTTGTCTGATATGTGTTCCAAGCTCAGCTGTTCAATCTCCTGAACGTGCAGATGGCCCTCTTTGTCAGTACAGCTTGGGAATGTGGACACACACACACACACACACACACACTCATACTCCCTTATAATATTTCACTCGACTTGCCTCTTGTTAATATTTTAATTTTAATCAGTATGCATAATTTATTTGACATTATATGACGACAACAATGAATAAATCACAGGGTTGAGTTTTTGTACTGAGATCTAATTACAGCAAAGCACGCTTTAAATAACAAGTCTTAAATTGTTTTAAATAAACAAGTCTTTAAATGACAGCTGCGTTTAGTTATTAATAAGGCTTGTGTTACAATGATCAACCTACCTGTACTACACTCCAGAGGAAAGCTTGTGATTGGTCAGTGTTTGTCAGGTGTGTCTGTAAAAAGTTCTCAGGCTGGACTCGTGCAGTGATGAGTAGACAGCAGACAGAACAGAGTAGACAGAACTTTTTCTTATCTACTAATTCTTGGCAATGCTCTTAATCCACTGATGACACATTTGGTCAGGCTGCTTTTTCTTTCTTTTTTTTTTCTTTTTTTCTCTCTGTCTTTCTTTTTCGGTCCCAGAATTATTATTCAGCACAGAAATTGAGAGAGAATGTAATAAGGCTAAAATCATTACCCGCCATCATTAAGTTCCATGGCTGTTTCAGCTTTTATCACTCAGGGGCAAGTTATTGTTGCGAACTGTCTCTTAACAGCCATTCAATTGGACAAAGTTTTCTTCTGTTTTACAGCCTTCTAATATTATGGTATGTCTTAAGATCGTAACTTGTGTCTCTGGTGACGTAAATATTGCATTGCTACACCTGCCTGCGCCATCCCACAAGAGCATCTGTGTATAGCTGAACTGAAGTAAAGTACTGGGCTGTGTCTCAAATCACGCACTTCAGTCAGTGCACTGCAATGCAGTCCTTAGTGTGTGCTAAGAACTTGCTGTCTGAATGTGCTTTTTTGAAGTTCAGTGTTGCTCCAAATGGATCACAGCTTTGTGAAATTTGGAAGGGATGATGGACGTAACTGCCGTTTACACCAGTGACTTAAGCAAACATTCAGATAGATGATTGTTGCAAGTCAGAGGCATGCTCAGTCCCTTAAGAGAATTGCGAAAAAAGATGTGTTCTGGTGGGTGCTCTTTGGTTCAAGGTACTTATTTGTCCAAAGTTAGTTGAAAAGAAAAAAACTTTTCTTCACCAAGGCACTCTAAGAAGTATGTCTTTAAATATACTTCTTGGAATGCCTTGGTGAAGAAAAGTTTTTTTCTTTTCAACTAACTTTGGACATTCAGATAGATGACTCTCGTTTTGCAGTGTTTGTGAGTGTGAACACACTCTGCACTGAAACATAGTGCTTGGAGTGCTCAAGTGTACGATTTGAGACACAGCCCTGGAGTAAACTTCAAACTAGTGCAGTGAGCGTACAAAGCAGGTTTACGTGGCCCTGTCTCAGGGGTGAAGGTACTATAGGTGCATGCTGGAACAGGTGTGTCGTGTGCAGGTACTATGCTGTAGGTGCAGGCAGGTACAGGTGTGTGTGGGAAGTTAGTAAAACCTCCCTTTCGATATCTCAAGCACCTGATAGTTAGAGTACTTTATTCATCCTGTAGGAAATTTAAGATATCATAGTAGTTAGCAACTATGTTGGTGGCAATGCAATTTCCCATCGCCAACAAACAAAGTTGCTAACTGGTTAGCTAAATACACTTTTGGGAAACGGACGCCTGGTCCACAGCTTTGTTGGGTTGCAATGCAGTTTCCCATTGCCAACCAAATCAGTTGCTAACTAGTTAGCACTAACATGTTGCTAACTAGTTAGCTAGTATGATTTTGGGGAACACACCCCAGTTGATTTGCAGCCTGTGCTTGAGTGATTGACTCCTGACCCAATCAATGTTGAAGTTTTAAAGCCTCAGGCTGGACCATGTGGTATAGTCTCAACTGCATGAAGTAACTTAATATTTATGAGAGTGAAAAAAATACTGATACTGTGAAAATAATGATACTGTGTTGGTGGTGTCCATGCATCTGTTTAGCGAGTGAGCTAACTTATATTTATGTTTGACCTGTTGTATTGCGTGATTGAGTGCTTTTGTGTGTGTGTGTGTGTGTGTGTGTGTGTGTGTGTGTGTGTGTGTGTGTGTGTGAATGTGTGTGATAATTCATGCATGTGCATTTGTAGGCTACATTCTGAATGACGACCTGCAAATCTCTGCAGAGAGGCTTGACAGTCAGCCTCAGCCTTACACACACACACACACACACACACACACACACACACACACACACACACACACACACTCCCCTCAACTTGACAGTCAGCCTCAACCTCACACACACACACACACACACACACACACTCCCCTCAACTCCTGCCTTTATCACCTCATAATTAAAAAGAATTGCTTTTACTGCCGCAGTCTCAGCAAGCTCTCCCTCTCCTTTATGGAGACATTGATTTATATTTGGGGCTTGGTGGGATGTGTGTGACGGAGAGCATAGCCTACCTGCTTGCAGATGAAGCTATACCTAGCCTACTGTCAGTTTTATGACAGGCGCCCCCGCCGCCTGATCTTCATGCAGGGGGGCGCTGCCAGGCTACATGATAAGATGGAAAATTTTAGTCTGTCCAAAGCTGAGTGATTGTGTGTTTGTGTGTGTGTGTGTGTGTATATGTGTGTGTGTGTGTGTGTGTGTGTGTGTGTGTGTGTGTCTACTTAAGATATCATGTGTTATGATAAGCATATCGGACATCTGCAAGGTTGTGTGTATAGGAAGTCTGACGCCATTAGTATGGCGGGGAGGTACGTATATTGAAGTGATGTGTCATGGTGTGAAGGGTGGTAGTACTATGCAGTACATCTGTGGAAGAGATTAAAGGAGAAATCCAGTGTGATTGAATTCATAGCCCTGCTGTCTGAGGTCAACTGTATACACACTTAAAATTAAAGGACACTCAAAGCACATTTAAAGGTTCCTCACTTCGCAACACTGGTGTAACCCATAATGGAGCTCTCATGACCCCTTTTTAAAAAATACATTAGATCATTGAAGGTCTTTAGCCCTATTCGCACGGGACTAGTTTAATGGGGGGACGTACAGTATAGTAATGTTGATTAACCAGACGACGTCAGGCATTAGAAACGACCAATTCGGACGGGACAAGAAATCCCAGTGATATTCATCTAACATGGGAGTAGTTGTTGGTTACGCACATGACGCCGACCAGGTCGAAGCAAGCGAAAGTCCGAAATTGGACGAGAGAAAAGATTCTGTGACGACATATTCCCTACTTATTACAGAGGGTCGCATTCGCACAGGATTAGTATTACCTATGGTAGATTCTCCGGACCGTTTCACAGGAGGTAAAATTCTCGGCAAAGTTTACTGACACACTCCGCTATTTTTACTGACATGGCGCATCCGGACGGGACTAAATTTCCTGGTTATCATTACTTTACCCCAGGTCCCCCCATTAAACTAGTCCTGTGTGAAGGATATTTGAAGGTTACTTGAGGCTCTGGTAAAGGTGGGACCCAAAATGAGGAACCTTTACAATAGCCTCAAGCATTCTTCAAAGATCTTAATGGAACTGTTGTACTGTATTCTTTACTGTAAAAAGGGTTCCTGAAAGCTCCAGTGTGGCAGAGTGACGAACCTTAAAAAGTACTTCACGTATCCTTTAATTTAAAGAGCGTAGGAAAAGGATTGAGAAAATATTGGCTGAGCAAACTGGCTCCAAATAGTGAATGCATGGGGCGTATATGAGAATGAAACAGAAAATGAATTTCTGTGCCCTGCTCAGATTCACTGCAGGGTCACAATGTTGTTGTTTTTTTAATGCTGAGGATGTACTGTAATGCAATCATATATAATAGATTCTACATTATTCTAGTTTTACTTTTAAGGGAGTAAACCTAGCCTTGTTGAAAGAACAGTATGCAACATGCTGAAACAGCATACCACAACTTCATTCCATTATTTCACAGGATAGGGAATCAAAGAATGTGGATCGTGTTTTCCTCCAGAAAATGAACATGATCTCATGCTATGATAATTTGCAACGAAATTTAGGCAAATATAGGCAGCCTATGGATTCAAATATTTGCAGCAAATGTAACAGGCTTTGATCTGTGTGTTTGACAAAGACAGAAAGTGGAGAAAGAAGAAGATAATTGCTGGTGAAAGATTAATTGCCATAATATCATATTTCCATGTGACTGCTCATTAAAATTGGATAATTTAAAGGCATATCAGGTCAGTCTGCGTTTTTTAAACGACTGTGATAGTAGGGTTATACCCTGGTTCTCTGAGTGAGGAGAACATCTCCCAGTCCTCAGGCCGTTCGGAGACCTGTTCAGATCAAACTATTAGTGATAACACGCCAGCACAGGTGTTTATAGATTCAGGTACTGTATAGGCGTGTCTGGGCGAGCCGGTGTGTCTTAAAGCTAATTCATGGTCTGTTAAACTGAGCTGACTAGATACCAGTCTAGAAATGAACATGGAGACAGGTCATACTGGAAACACAAAATCAATTGTTTATTGGTTCAGGTTTGGTTTAAATAACACGTCACATGGCAGGGTCACATGGCACGCACCTGAGAGGGATCCACAATAATTGGGAGC
>JAODXP020000519.1:17500-18928 GCA_027497455.2 Sardinella longiceps | reverse complement strand
TTTCCTCTAGCCAATGACACGGCTGGGCTCTCTTTCCTCTAGCCAATGACACGGCTGGGCTCTCTTTCCTCTAGCCAATAACACAGCTCTCTTTCCTCTAGCCAATGACACGGCTCTCTTTCCTCTAGCCAATGACACAGCTCTCTTTCCTCTAGCCAATGACACGGCTGGGCTCTCTTTCCTCTAGCCAATGACACGGCTGGGCTCTTCTCTAGCCAATGACAGCTGGGCTCTCTTTCCTCTAGCCAATGACACGGCTGGGCTCTCTTTCCTCTAGCCAATGACACGGCTGGGCTCTCTCTCCTCTAGCCAATGACACGGCTGGGCTCTCTTTCCTCTAGCCAATGACACGGCTCTCTTTCCTCTAGCCAATGACACGGCTGGGCTCTCTTTCCTCTAGCCAATGACACGGCTGGGCTCTCTTTCCTCTAGCCAATGACACGGCTGGGCTCTCTTTCCTCTAGCCAATGACACGGCTGGGCTCTCTTTCCTCTAGCCAATGACACGGCTGGGCTCTCTTTCCTCTAGCCAATGACACGGCTGGGCTCTCTTTCCTCTAGCCAATGACACGGCTGGGCTCTCTTTCCTCTAGCCAATGACACGGCTCTCTTTCCTCTAGCCAATGACACGGCTCTCTTTCCTCTAGCCAATGACACAGCTGGGCTCTCTTTCCTCTAGCCAATGACACAGCTGGGCTCTCTTTCCTCTAGCCAATGACACAGCTCTCTTTCCTCTAGCCAATGACACAGCTCTCTTTCCTCTAGCCAATGACACAGCTCTCTTTCCTCTAGCCAATGACAGTCCTTTCTCTAGCCAATGACACGGCTCTCTCTTCCTCTAGCCAATGACACGGCTGGGCTCTCTTTCCTCTAGCCAATGACACGGCTGGGCTCTCTTTCCTCTAGCCAATGACACAGCTGGGCTCTCTTTCCTCTAACCAATGACACGGCTGGGCTCTCTTTCCTCTAGCCAATGACACAGCTGGGCTCTCTTTCCTCTAGCCAATGACACGGCTGGGCTCTCTTTCCTCTAGCCAATGACAAGGCCAGATTCTCTGGCATGTGGAGACAAGGAGGTTATATATAAACTGGGGTTCATTCAACAGCACATTGTTACGCACCGGTGCGTTGCGTTAGCCTAATTGAATGATAAGGTTGCTCGTTACGCTCCACACCGGTGCGCAACATGCTTCTGAGGTAGTTCACTCTCGTTTGATGGGTGTGTCAGAGGTGTTCACCAATGAGCATCTAGGTGTATCAGAAGCTCTGAGATTTAAAGTGCTAGTGCTAAATATAACACATTCATGTTGTGTTGGCTAGTCTTCAGGTGACAGCAAAAGCAGTAGTAATATTATAACACCACATGTAGTGTTCCTAACAATGATGCATTTAAACTACTGAGGTTGTTGTATAGTTCAGCTATTTCCTT
>JAODXP020000519.1:0-7500 GCA_027497455.2 Sardinella longiceps | reverse complement strand
AGAGGTCTCTGTGTGTGTGTGTGTGTGTGTGTGTGTGTGTGTGTGTGTGTGTGTGTACATGCCAGAGGTCTCTGTGTGTGTGTGCGTGTGTGTGTGAATGTGTGTGTGTATGTGCATATGCTAGGTCATTGCCCATATCAAGAGGAGATATTGGAGTGTTTGGCTTTGCAGCAGTGGTGTGTTTGAGAACATGACCTTGGGGGAGACAAACACACACACACACACACACACACACACACACACACACACACACACACACACACACACACACACACACACACACACACAAAAACCCAAGCAGCACAGAAGGTCATAACTAAAGGACTAAACACGCACATGTGCGTGCCCACACACACACAGATTTTGGCCAGATCTAATACAAATGAAATAAAGAAAATGGACACATACATACACACACACACACACACACACACACACACACACACACACACACACACACACACACACACACACACACACAGATTTTGGCCAGATCTAATACAAATGAAATAAAGAAAATGGACACATACATACACACACAGAGACACAGACACCCATACGCCACTTCCATTTAGGCCAAAGGTTCTCATTGGTGTGTGTGTGATGTGCGGTGTGTGTGTGTGTTTGTGCATGTGCACGGTCATACACTCAAAAGATTACTGAGTTCGATGTTCGATGTTAGAAGATTAGTGGTTCGATGTTAGATCTTACCTGAATTAACTCACTGACTTTGTGTGTGTGTGTGTGTGTGCGCCAAGGTCATGTTCTCAATATTAGCTGGATGGATGTTAGATCTTACCTTAACCCACTGACTTGGATCTTGGCAAAAATCCCAACCAATCCGACAGTCCATGGAATCCTTGAATGCAAACTTCCATACTGGAGTGTCTATCAGTCCTGTGTGAGCGTGATGGGGTGTGTGTGTGTGTGTGTGTGTGTGTGTCCATGGAATCCTTGAATGCAAACTTCCATACTGGAGTGTCCGTCAGTCCTGTGTGAGCGTGATGAGTGAGTGAGTGTGTGTGTGTGTGTGTGTGAGTGGAGATCCACTGGTCACGTCGAGTATAAACACACACACACACACATACACACACACTCTCTTTGTAGCGGGAATACACACCCTTACATCCACTGGTCACGTCGAGTATAAGCACACACACACACATACACACTCAAACATACACACTCTCTTTGTAGCAGGAATACACACCCTTACATCCACTGGTCACGTTGAGTAAAGCATTTTGGGAAGGTAGTGCGTAGATCCATCAACGGCAAAAGATAATTAAGACCAGTCTGACCAATCAGAGAAGTGCAGGACCGGACCGGACCAGAGCAGTCTGACCAATCAGAGAAGTGCAGGACCGGACAGCACAGCACAGCACAGGACAGGACCGGCGGCCTGCTTCACACTCGCTCTCAATAAAGCAGGAAATGGCCACACGTGACGCTTTCCTTCCCATTGTCACATTTCATCAGCCCTGCCACTGCAGAGTAGACAGCTTCTGTGTGTGTGTGTGTGTGTGTGTGTGAGAGAGAGAGAGAGAGAGAGAGAGAGAGAGAGAGAGAGAGAGAAGCCCCCCCCCCTCTAATCTCTCAAGGCAGACAGACAGACAGACAGACACACATACACAGACTCAGGAACAGCATGAAATAAAAACATTGTTTCCAGATATCATTTTAAAGGCTGTGTGTGTGAGAGAGAGAGAAAGTAATCTAAAGAGTGTGTTTGTGTATTGTTATGTGCTTTCGGTGTGTGTGTGTGTGTGTGTGTTTGTGTATTTTAATGTGCTTTTGGACACTGCTGATGTTCCACTGTGTGTTTTTGTTGGTGTATTGTAGTGTGTGTGTGTGTGTGTGTGTGTGTGTGTGTGTGTGTGTGTGTTGTAGTGTGTTTTCGGACACTGCTGTGCTGATGTTCACCGCATGTTCCTAATTGTCTCTCTTAGGTTGCCGTACAATCAGTACTTTGGGGGCGTGTCCTCCATGAGCAAGGAGCAGTTCCTCAAGATTAATGGCTTCCCCAACAACTACTGGGGCTGGGGGGGGGAGGACGACGACATCTATAACAGGTAACACACACACACACACACACACACACACACACACCTTCCCCAACAACTACTATATATATATATATATACACACACACACACACATATATATAGCCTTGATAGGAAGTGTTTTTTTAAACATCACAAAAACAGGGATCCACATCATGTCCATTTTTTCCATAAATCAGACCAAAAATACAGACAGATCAAAAGCCTAACAGACGTACAAACAAAAAGTAATAATAATAAGTGGTAAATAAGAACACACACACACACCCCCACACACACACCCTCACACACACACACACACACACACACACACACACCCTCCCTCACCACCCCTATTGGTCAACACTCATTATCATACCCAGGTCATGTTGATAGTTTCTGTAAATGTCTGTAAATATTTGTTGGGTCATGTTAACAGTAAGTGTGTGTTTGTAAGTCGTGTTCCGTCATGTTAACAGTAAGTGTGTGTTTGTAAGTCGTGTTCACTGCTGGTCGCACCTCATTACTCACACAGAGGACGTACGGCGTCAACGATGAACTAATGGTCAGTAGGTTATTGATGGGTTATTAAGTGCTTATTAATGGCCTATTAATGGTTTGTTGATATGAATGGCCTATTAATGGCTTATTGAGAGGTTGGTGAATTAGCCTATTTGATTGTAGCCTAGTTCTCACACCAGCTGATCTGCTGAGTTGGGACTTACAGACATAGATCAGATTGTGTCTGGTTGGAGACGAATCTACTGTACTTATCTCTACTCATCTCTACTCTGCTCATCTCTCCTCTACTCTGCTCTACTCATCTCTACTTATCTATACTCATCTCTACTCTACACTACTCTACTCATCTCTACTTATCTCTACTCATCTCATCTCTCCTCTACTCTGCTCTACTCATCTCTACTCTACACTACTCATCTCTACTCATCTCTACTCTCCTCCACTCATCTCTACTCTGCTCATCTCTCCTCTACTCATCTCTACTCATCTCTACTCATCTCTACTCTACACTCTCTACTCATCTCTACTCATCTCTACTCTGCTCATCTCTCCTCTACTCTGCTCTACTCATCTCTACTCTACTCATCTCTACTCTACACTACTCTACTCATCTCTACTTATCTATACTCATCTCTACTCTGCTCTACTCATCTCTACTCTACTCATCTCTACTCTACTCATCTCTACTCTACTCTTCCCTACTCATCTCTATTCTACTCTACCCAGTTTGGTAGAGTTCCAGCTGCGTTTCCATTCCAGTTTGAAGGGCATGTCCATACATGTCCATTCCAGTTTAAAGGGCATGTCCATACATGTCCATTCCAGTTTAAAGGGCATGTCCATATATGTCCATACAAGTGGAAATTAGCCAGACTTTGCTAAAAAACCTGGTGCAATGCATCTCTTCTTGTTTCACACAAGACTAATGTGTTTTGTACACTTTTGGTCCCTTTTAAATTAAAATAAACTCTATATAACACGGTCCCTTTGTAAATAAAATAAACTGTAAACTCTAATATGGTGTATTTCCTCCACAGGTTGAGTTTAAAGGGCATGTCCATTTCTCGGCCCAGCGGAGCGATTGGAAAGTGCCGTATGATTCGCCACGATAGGGACAAAAAGAATGAGCCCAACCCTCGAAGGTACACACACACACATACATACACACACACACACACACACACACACACACACACACACACACACACACACACATACACAAAACACATAATGCACACACATTGCCAGAGTCCAGGGCCACAGTGATATTGAGGCAGTGTCTGTGTCAGTCAATCGCACAAGCTATTACGTTAGCCAGTCAATAGCATGTCACTTAGCGCTAGTTAACCAGTGTTACGACCTGGCTCAGGGCCGCAACATAAAGGGGGAGGCGGACAACAAATGTAAAGGTTAACCAAATAAATATTTATTAAAAGTAATCAAAATTCAATAAATAGCAAGAATCAAAGCAAATGTCTAGGGGTAAATAAGAAAAGATGTATGCTCGTGCGTGTGTGTGTGTGTAAGCATGTATGCCAGAGTCAGTATGATGTCAAAAGGAGAGGGAAAGTGGAAGTGGGAGAAAGATCACCGTAGTGCCTGTAACAGAAATGTGCCGGCTCCCAAAAGCCAAAGAGTCAAGAGAAAGAGGGAGAAAAGACAACCCCTTAAATACAAGCACCATCAGGTGCGCCCAATCAGTCAATTAGGCCAGTAAGGAGAGTTTGGCCTAGGCATTTCCCATGCCAGGCCTGAAGAGGGCACAGGGGGTCGTAACACCTCCCCTCCTAAAGAAGATTTCCTCTGGGAAATCTGAAACACAAAATCAAAGACCGCCTGTGACCTCAGCCTCTCTGCATCCTGGGCCCTAGGACAAGAAAAAGAGGACAAGCAGGATCACAGCAAATCACACAAATCATTCATTTTAATCTGATAAAACAATTGTCTCAGACATAAAAGCAAAAGTTGAATTAAACTCCATTGTTCAACCTAATGTTTAAGCCCAATCAACTGGCCAACACACTGCTACACAAGCAGAACAATCAAGGTAGTTCAATTAGCCTAATTGATATGACAATCAGTGGGTGGCGCCTACCCAACAGATACGCTCAATTAGGACAATACTTTGAAAATTAGCAAATGCTTGACTCAATCTGCACTTTCTGAACAAATTTAGGTACAATATCAACCCTGAGCCTTGGTCGACACATTTAAATACACAATAGCACAAGGCAACTCAACCAAGTCAACCAAGGTTCAAATCACACTCAAGCTTATTTAGCTGAATGACACTTAACAGGCACACAAGCACTCCTCCCAAAACGCAAATAATCTCTCAAAGTGAAACACATTCACTCAATAAAGTTAGTTTTGCTGACACAACATAGACTGCATGAGACCAATGGTCCTCACGCAAACACTTAAACACACAACAGCACCAGACTACATGCGAGCAAACTAGTAACAGCAAACATGAGCGGAATACCACATTCCCTCAAAAGTGCTCATCCTGAGCCACACACAAACACTATTCAAAAGCTGCTCTTCAGGCATGAAGTCTAACTGTTGTACACAGCTAAGGGCCTAGTTACTCAACACAAGATGACATGACTTACCTGTACCACACAAGTTTGTCATTCATCAAACAATCCTAGCCAACCCTGGTCTAGGCTACACGAGGCTTCACCAAACCTCCAAACAAGTAACTAAACAAAGGCCATAGCCATATAGCTTCTTAACAGACAATGACAAAACTTCCAGCTAAATCATAAACATTACCACTACCGCTCCATGAGCTTGTCTATGGCAAGGTTTCACAGATTTAACACTGGATAACACACATACGGTCAGCAAAATAAGCTTAGAAAACCAACACAACTGGCTACCATACACACACACTCAAAAAACTACAAAGATGGCCGACAATATTGGTGCCCACAGTCACATTAATACAAAGCCTAGCCTTAACAAACAAACTCCCACAGACCTACACCCAAACTTACCTAATCTGTCTTCGGAGCTTACCGGGCTCGAGGTGACCTCGCAGGTGAAACCTGCAAAGCCACCCCCCACGGAGATCCTAGTCTCCCCCAGAGTACACTCCCCACCACCAGGCATTTTTACAGAAAACAACAAATGAGTGCCCGATGGAAAAGACTGCAAGAGTCCAGCTGGGCACTCCTATCTGTCTGTGGAGGTTGTCTGTGCACGAATAAGACTAGCTTTAAAATGTGAAAACGACACCAACACATCAAAACCACCATACTAGCATTAACACAAAATCAAAAATGTCCAAATCAAACTTACGGATCCTATCCTGGACTAGAGCACCCAATTTACGTTACGACCTGGCTCAGGGCCGCAACATAAAGGGGGAGGCGGACAACAAATGTAAAGGTTAACCAAATAAATATTTATTAAAAGTAATCAAAATTCAATAAATAGCAAGAATCAAAGCAAATGTCTAGGGGTAAATAAGAAAAGATGTATGCTCGTGCGTGTGTGTGTGTGTGTAAGCATGTATGCCAGAGTCAGTATGATGTCAAAAGGAGAGGGAAAGTGGAAGTGGGAGAAAGATCACCGTAGTGCCTGTAACAGAAATGTGCCGGCTCCCAAAAGCCAAAGAGTCAAGAGTCAAGAGAAAGAGGGAGAAAAGACAACCCCTTAAATACAAGCACCATCAGGTGCGCCCAATCAGTCAATTAGGCCAGTAAGGAGAGTTTGGCCTAGGCATTTCCCATGCCAGGCCTGAAGAGGGCACAGGGGGTCGTAACAACCAGGCAGTCAATAGCATGTCACTTAGCACTAGTTAACCAGTGGTTAGAATGTCACTTAGCACTAGTTAACCAGTGGTTAGAATGTCACTTAGCGCTAGTTAACCAGGCAGTGGTTAGAATGTCACTTAGCACTAGTTAACCAGCCAGTCAATAGAATGTCACTTAGCGCTAGTTAACCAGTGGTTAGAATGTCACTTAGCGCTAGTTAACCAGTGGTTAGAATGTCACTTAGCGCTAGTTAACCAGGCAGTGGTTAGAATGTCACTTAGCGCTAGTTAACCAGTGGTTAGAATGTCACTTAGTGCTAGTTAACCTCGGGTTAGAATGTCACATAGCGCTAGTTAACCAGACAGGGGTTAGAATGTCACTTGGCGCTAGTTAACCAGTGGTTAGAATGTCACTTGGCGCTAGTTAACCAGACAGGGGTTAGAATGTCACTTAGCGCTAGTTAACCAGTGGTTAGAATGTCACTTGGCGCTAGTTAACCAGACAGGGGTTAGAATGTCACTTGGCGCTAGTTAACCAGTGGTTAGAATGTCACTTGGCGCTAGTTAACCAGACAGGGGTTAGAATGTCACTTAGCGCTAGTTAACCAGTGGTTAGAATGTCACTTGGCGCTAGTTAACCAGACAGGGGTTAGAATGTGACTTGGCGCTAGTTAACCAGACAGGGGTTAGAATGTGACTTAGCGCTAGTTAACCAGGGGTTAGAATGTCACGTGATGCTAGCCATTGATTAGAATGTTGGTCAGTGCTGGTTATCCAGTGGTTCTAATGGCAGCATTGAGTGCTATCTTATATTACTGGTTATCCAGTGGTTCTAATGGCAGTATTGAGTGCTATCTTATATTACTAGTTAATCAGTGCTTCTAATGGCAGCATTGAGTGCTATCTTATATTACTAGTTAATCAGTGCTTCTAATGGCAGCATTGAGTGCTATCTTATATTACTAGTTAATCAGTGGTTCTAATGGCAGCATTGAGTGCTATCTTATATTACTAGTTAATCAGTGGTTCTAATGGCAGCATTGAGTGCTATCTTATATTACTAGTTAATCAGTGGTTAAAATGTCTGGTAAACTATATTAGTCTGTAGTTGATGTTAGACAATGCTAGTAAGCTCAGCGATTAAAATGTCTTGGAACACAGGCACACACACAC
>JAODXP020000517.1:0-5000 GCA_027497455.2 Sardinella longiceps | reverse complement strand
CCTACTGCAGAAGGAAACCCACACTCACTCACACCCCACGGTGCTAATATAGACCAATAATAATAAAAGGGAAAAAAAAAAATAAAAATAAAAAAAAACAGATCCGCTGTTTGAGATTCCAATAAAGATTTATCAGTTCCAATGATAGGGCCGCAACGGAGCTTCTGGGAGCCTGTGAGCGTTAGATAAATGAGCGCAGCCAACAAATAAATCACTCCTCTGGCGCAGTCAGAGAGCAACACTGCTCTCATTTACTCAGCAAAATATTTTGTCAGCAAAAAAAAAAAAAACAGCAACAACAACAAAACAGATAAACAGAAAGTGTGTGTGTGTGTGTGTGTGTGTGTGTGTGTGTGTGTGTGTGTGTGTGTGTGTGTGTTTGAGTACGATTGCAGCAAGTATCAATGATTCCAGAAAAAGATTATAACAAGCCACTCCAGGGGGGAAAGCAAGCCATTTGCAATCACACACACAAGAACACTATTACAGAAACTATTACAACCATATTGTGCATTGTATACACATTTACACATTAATAAGTGAGGCCCAATAAAAGTGGATATACAGTATATCCCTGTCTGAGTAACAGGCCACTTCAAGCACTTTAAGCAGTAAGACATGACAGCCATTCTAGAATGAGAATGAGAATGTTCTTTGCGAACGCCAGATGGTGGGGCGCCCCGCGTTCTAATTTGAAGACCACGCCCCCCGAGGGGGAAACCTTTGCCTCAGCCCTCATTGACTTACATGGGGAAAAGGTGTTGTGCCCACACTTTTGGCTTTTTGGGAAGAAATGAGAAATGCCCATAAAATCCATTCATGACAAAATCCACTGTCAACAAGGAGTACAACCCAGTATGCAAGTTAAATAAACTGACTAACCTTGTAAAAAAATCTATGAAGCAGATAATAAACGTTATACTGCTTCCCCATGTCGAAGACGGCGCATTACATTCTGAAAACCATGTTGATCGCTACGAAACCAACAACTCAACTCAACTCAAAATGACAGTATATTTGTGGGACATATTTGTAGACTTAAACAGTAGTATATTAGCAGCCTAACTCTAACATGAATCATGATATTATTGCACTACCAATCAGCAACCGGATCACAAAATCTTAACGCCATATCTGCCCAGAAAACGTTTGCAAACATGACGATGTTTAGCATTGCTAAGTACACCTTTAGCTAGTCTGGAGCCTAAAACTATTACATTGTACATCGCTTGATGAAGTAAACAGTATTTAGGCTTTTGCCTAAGTACAGACAGGAAACCGAAACGTTTATCACCGTGATGCTCAGCTGGTAAGTTAATGTCGTGGCAACATGTTAATGGAATAACTATGTATAGCCAAACAAGCTACTTATCGATAGCTAACTGCTATATAACATCCAAAAGCATCAAAATGCTTTAGCCTACTGTAGGCTAATTTAATAGCTCAACTAATGTTGACAACAAGAAATATCCTACCTTACTGACGATTTGCTTGCTGAACCTACTCTCAGTTCAGGACACCCAACTTTCTGCCTTCTATTTAATATGATAATATCCATAGACCGTGTCCTTCATATGGCTTGTAGCAACTTCATTCTCCTGACAGGCACTGTATTTCGAATTGGCAACTTATAAAATTGAAGTTCTGGGTTCTTTCACTTGTTGGCAGTGCATTTTGTCACACAAAAACATTTTGCCATCGTTTGTTTTTTTAATATACGACTGAAAAGTCGGCGCGACACCATTTTCCAATGCAAAGTCAATGGGAGCCGAGGGCTCAGTATTCCCCCCGGGGGGTCATTGTGACGTGACTTGCACTGTCTCTATAACCTTCACTTTGTGCATACTGCACAGCTAGCAGAACACATGAAACAACTCTGTGTGTTCTTCAAACTTCTAGTAAAGAACAGAAGTGGTCCGGACACTTATTTTTGGTCTGATGCGGATTTTCAATATTGGAAGGACAAATATGTTTAGCATCAATGTCCCAACTCTAAACACTGTAAGCAATGCTGTCACTGTGATAGGCCTACCTACTGTACATCCAGACAGTAGAGGAAATACATTTATCTTACAGCTTTACAAAAGGTTGCAGTAACTGGGCTTTCCAAACATTTTAACATTTGATATTTCTTTTACTAAACCACTGCAAAAGAAAAAAATGAAATATCTGATTCCCATCACATAGGCTAATGCAGTAAGATCATGTTGAAAGTGAAAGCATCGCAGTGGAGGAGATCCATTCGAAAGGTATTTTGCATTGATTTTTGTGGGGAAGTACACACTTATCAGTTTGAAGACAGTTTATCAGTAGAATATATAAACTCACAAATCAACCATAATGTTTCTTCTGTTTTCCTTGCTATGGGATTTGAAAACAATAAAAATATAGAAACATTCAGAGATTGTTGTTTTTGCTTCTTGATCACCTTATCCCCTTATGGTAATCACTGCTGGATTGTTGGCAGGAGCACAGTGGAATCACAGTGAAAACTGCCATTTGTGACTGTTGGCAACATGTTAAATTAGCTGCCTGAGCTGGTAGAGCTATTACCACTGGTTGCACTAAAATTAAGAAACGAGAGACCTACATTTCTTTTTTTATTCATTTTTGCCCATGTTAGCATACAGTAGTGTTTGTCATAGACTTTGTAAATATTGTTCTAATTTTATACTTCAATTCATTTCCTGTTTGAGTTCCGCTTGCTTTCATTTTCTCGTATTTCTCCGATTAGGCTATATGTCTCTCTGTATTAGTGGGTAGAGAAATGTTAACTTTGACAACACTGCTTTACTGATTCATGTCAATAAAGCTCCTTTGAGTAGAGAGAGACACACAGACAGAGCAATGCAGAGGTCTATTGAAGAAAATAAACTTTTAAAAGCATTTTTGATATGTTGTATTACCAATTTTATATGCAATTTAAAAGGGAATCATAGTAGGCTATATTTGTCAGGTGAACACTCTTCATTTTGACAACTCTCTAATCATCTATTGTAAAGAAACCTTTGCATCACATAACTGCTCCACATCCGTATAATCTCAGGGGTTTTCTAAATATAGGTTTAAAAAAGTTGTGTGTGTGTGTGTGTGTGTGTGTGTGTGTGTGTGTGTGTGTGTGTGTGTGTGTGTGTGTTTCCTCTGATTACAGTATGGCATGACCAGATTCTCTGTGTGTGAATCTGAGACACATTTGCATTTGTTTGTGCATTCTTGAAGCGTAAGGAAAAAGGGACGTTCTTCACACAAATTAAATCAGTGTGTGTCCTTCTGAAGTTTGAATGTAAAACTTCATTCAAAGGACTTTTTAATTAAATGCTGGTAGAAGGGTGGGGCGCTGGGAATGTTTCAAATAATCCACATCTCCCAAAGGAACAGGACAAGAACTTCTCTTATTAAGCACCTTGCTGAACAGATTTTACTTGGAAAAGAGTGCCGACATTTTAAGTTTCTTCTTGTGAGGCCAATTAAACATCTCTGAATGTTCTCAGTATACTAAATATTCGGCTCAGAAGAAAAGCTTGTTTGTTACGTTGTCCTACATGCAAAAACAATAGAGATTTATTCTTATTAAGTCAGGGCCGGTTCTAGGCATAGACAAACTAGGCAACCGTCTAGGGCACCAAATAATAGATTTCACAATACATTTATTACTTTTTTTCTTCAGTTTTTCACTTGTATTTCTAGAAAAAGAGGGGACAAAATTCAAACCTAGAACCAGCCCTTTACTAAGTGGTGTGTGTAGTTCAAGGATCTTTTGCTGTGTGAAGTGGGTGCATTTAGTCATTTAGGACTTATAACATGACATGAGGATCATGGATGACTTACTTTTACTGTTACAGTGCAAAAGTCAGCGCTGCTACCCTCTTCAAAACCAATCCAAACATTAACCTGATCAAATACTCTGACTTTAGATAGATAGATAGATAGATAGATAGATAGATAGATAGATAGATACTCATGCATACAGAAATACAGAGGATGAAATTTAATTTTGTGTGAGTGCCATTTAAGTTAAAGTTGTAGAGTTGAGGGCGCCGTGGCTCAGCGTGCTAGAGCAGTGGCTTAGTTCGATTCCAACCCGAGGTCATTTCCCGATCCCACCCCATCTCTCTCTCCCACTTGTTTCCTGTCCATCTCTCTGCTGTCCTTTCTGATTAGAGGCAAAAAGCCCAAAAAATATCTTTAAAAAAAAAAGTTGTAGAGTTGTAGGATGCTGCTGTAACCATAGTAGAAAGGTCAGTGGCAGTGCAGGCACATCGCCAGTGCACATTCTGCATCTAAAAGTAGGCTAAGACAACACATTAGACAACACATTAGACATTAGGCTTTCTCTTGATGAGAACAATATTTTGATCTGGTTTCCATAACAAGGAGATGAATATGGATTATGCTTCCATGCTCTTCTAAAAATGTAATTTGCCATAATCTGGACTGGACAGTTCTATGCAGCACAGATCTGCCCAGCCATTGCGTCGAGCATCGAGAGGTAAGGACAGGAGGTCTTTTGGTCTGATTTATATACACCTTTTCCTGTTTTCTGGATTTTGTAAGCCTGCATCATAACCTGTTTTTTTTTCTCTACCCAAATGGATTCTAGGTGAAGTGTAGCTGTTAGAGTCAGTAAGGAAGTGCTACAGTTTTTCAAGCTCTCTACTTCAGCCCTGCGTTGTAAACAAAGTTAAATTAGGCTATCCATGGCTGATAGCTTGTTCAGTAGAGGTTAGAAGTTTTCTTTGTTTAAAATAATAACATTTAATTTGTTGGATTGTTCAGAGAGAGAAAGAAAGAGATTCTAGTAACAAGGTGATGGAATTTTTAAACACGATTGTTCCAATTTCATTCTTCTCTTTTCTCTTCTCTGCTTGTTTTGTTTTTTCTTTGCAACTTTCACCTTCAGCATTGCAATGCGCCAATGAATTCCTCAAAGTCATTTTGGAGACAACAGTGCCCTCTACTGGTGCATAACTTGGTGATGAGCTCATGCAGTTTTCTTTCCG
>JAODXP020000514.1:0-19042 GCA_027497455.2 Sardinella longiceps | reverse complement strand
AAGCATTTGGAACTAGTTTGTCAGTTTTCTTCATTTAAACCACACATTAATAAAATTATGTTTTTATTCAGTAATTAAGATATGTTGCCAAATGGCAACAATGTGCAGTAATGGAACAATAAAGCCAATGGGGTACTGATGCTACGTGTATATGTTAGTATGGTGAGGATGCAGAGTAGGAATGCTTAGTCTAATCATGAGGAATCTGTGGAGTAGTGATGCTATGTTTTTTTTCCCAAAAGAGTAACATAAAAACTCATATGAACATATTTCACTCTTTCATTATTCATTTATAGTATGATGTCAGTAGATAAATCAGTACATTTTTGTGTTTGGCCCTCATACATTTTAAAAAGGGAAATTATACACCTTAAGTCCTTTATGTTGCACCGAGTGATGTGCTAATGAGCATGACCACTAGGGAGAGATATAGCTTACATTTTGACAGAGTATGTATAGCATATCTCTGCTATATGGCTCTACATTTTGATTTTGTAAACTCTCCTCAACAACTTGTCTGTCAGTGTACAAATACATTGCAGTGACTTACACTGTAGGACCCATCACTTTACTTTGAGGTCTGCGTATTTTTGAAAATGGAGATATAGTGTTTTGCCATTGTTGATCTGGAGAGATGAGCTGGTAAGTGCTTTTTTTGTTTTGTTATGTTTTGTTTTACTATACAGTTATTTTCTGACAGGAAATTAAAGTCTTTCCTCTTCCTCCTCTTCACTCACTTTTGAAGTGATCTCCTATCCCCTACCAGATGAAGTAGTCTCTGTTACTGTTAAACTCTTCCTCCATCTTCTCCTTGCTGATGCTGATGTTGTTCTGACAGGATGATCTTCATGAGGGTTCTGTCTGCTTCAGCCCTGGCCTCCCTCTCATAGCTCTCTCACATCTCCTCCTCCATTATCTTTGATGAAGTTTGATTTTATTTCTTTCACTGTACACATCAGCCACCTAATCTCTCTTTTGGTTATCATATCACTCCAAGGGGCACCTGGAAATGTACCAGTGATTTCAGAAATCAAGATAAGGAACGCATATTTCAAGCTAGGCTATCTTAACCTCAGGGTCAAGAGAGGTGTCAGGGCAGGATGAGAGTGTAGTACAGTAGACTGAGTGCTACTCAAAAAATTGTCAGTCTACTGCCCTCTCATCCTGCCCTGACACCTCACTTGACTCTGAGGTAAAAGGTGAAGTGTGCAGACTGATGTTTTAAGAGCCTGCATAGAATCCACTGCCATATCTCACTGATCACATAGAAACCGAATCGTCAAAACATATTAGCCAGAAGATCACAGAAGTGAGGTTCATGACCCTACTAATATCACAACCGTCGCCTGTAGTTTACAGATAGCTAGATAAAATATTGCAAAGCTCATCAAACCTGATGTTCAGAGAGGTCAAATTCAGGATTCTTTGCATTGTAGGTTTAAACCTATCTTGACTTGAATGTGTAGCCTAAATAGTTACATTTTGTGACTAAAATATGTAGACGTTTTGGCCATAAGTAAAATGATAAATTGAGCCAACTTGGGAGTGCTAAAGTTTATGGATTATGGTCATATGCCAAAGGATATTTTTTGACTATTCTATTGCTCTATAGACATTACGTTTTTGGAAAGGACGCATTAAGGTACAGTACAAGTAGGCTATACGTTGCAGTGTTCAACAAAGTACAAGGCCTACTTGGACACTTAGGCTAGTGTACTTTGTTAAACACTGCAACGTACACAAGTTAGATTTGATTAGGTTTAATAAATGTTAATAAAAAATAATGATAATGTTTACTTCTTAATAATAATGTTTACTTCTTTCTTTAGCTTTATGTAACGGAGGCCAGCTAGCGCGGCTAGCTCGGTGGTAGTGTGTAAATCCTCATCACCCAATTCCATGGGCGCTTCTAACACGCTGAGTTAGAAGCTCGGGCTTTTAGCTCAGTTGGTTAGAGCGTTCCACTCCCACGCCGGGATTTTGTAGCTTGTGGGGTGGCGGGTTCGAGACCCGTGTGCGGTGCGGACCGCCACCGGCTACATTGGTGCCGTGACCCGGATGGGAGTGAGGATTTGGAGGGTGAGTGTAACGGAGGCCAGCTAGCGCGGCTAGCTCGGTGGTAGTGTGTAAATCCTCATCACCCAATTCCATGGACGCTTCTAACACGTTGAGTTAGAAGCTCAGGCTTTTAGCTCAGTTGGTTAGAGCGTTCCACTCCCACGCCGGGAGTTTGTAGCTTGCGGGGTGGCGGGTTCGAGACCCGTGTGCGGTGCGGACCGCCACCGGCTACATTTACATAGTTATAAGTTGTAATTTAATTAAAAAAAAGCATAATGACAGAATTGATGGGTTAAACAAAACCAACTACAGAGGTCAATATAAACCAGTATTGGGTCAAAATGCCTCACCCATTTTCTGGGTTATTGGAACCCAACACCCTTGTCAAAGAAACCCTAAATTTTGGTTAATTAAGCAACCCCTGTATTGGGTTAAATTGCCAACCCATCTTGCTAGGTCATTCTAACCCAACACGTTTGCTGTTAAATTGTGACCCGCCACCTAGGTAAGAAACAACCCAATATTGGTCGTTTTCCACCCAGTAGTTTTTAGAGTGAGCCCGTTCTATATATACACTCTTTGAGTGAGCCTATTTGGGATGTCATTTTGGCCTTTTTGTGCGTGAAACACCAAGGCGATTTTGATTGATAGGATTTTGGCCTTTCCTCATTCTAAGAATAACAATAACAAGTCACTAGTCCTCTATGATTGAATATTGGCTTCACTGCACGCATCTTTCATTCGGAAAACACATACTGTAACCTAACAGGTTGTGGCACGCACTAACTGTGACTACGGTAAATGGTCAGGAACAAGCTGAAAAGTAACTCAAAGAGAGAGATAAGAGAATAGAAGAGCTGCAGCATAATGAGGGAGAACGGGAAGAGCAAGTCAAAGTAAGTTTAGCCCTGTTGCTCAAGCCCTCTATCCAAAGAGGGTTGAAGCGGAGGTCAGTATTCCATGATCTTTGTTCTAACAGTACTAGTTTGCATGGAATTAACCACAGGGTGATGAACTCAATTGGGTTGACACAAGACACAGGTGAGAACAATGAAGGAAGCAAATAAAGGACATTGGAACCGGTTGAATCAGTAAACACAAGCGTAGGGGCAGGGCAGGAGGTGTGGGTTCTGACTGGTTAACGAGGTGCGACTTGAAACTCTGTCCTGGACAGGTAGTAAGGAATTGGACCGAGTGGGCTGGATGGACAAAGATGGGACAGGGAAATGGACAATGGGCTAGGCGGACGCTGATTAGACAGAGGAAAGAACGGATTCGGACAAGACAGAGGGCAGGATGAGACAGGAAAGACAGGCTCTGTTGGAGTAGACGAGGAGGACCCAGATGAGAGAGATTTAGAAGGTGTTACAAACAAAGACTCACAATCAGATATGGGGAAGACAGACTCAGACAAGAGCGGGCTCACAGCAACTCCCACTCACTCGCTCGGTCTCACAGTCACTCCCACTACTACGCTCGGTCTTGTCACTCACTCGCTCGGTCTCACAGACACTCACACTCACACGCTCACTCTTGTCACTCACTCGCTCGGTCTCACAGTCACTCACGCTCGGTCCTATCACTACAACAGCCACTCCCACTCACACGCTCAGGCTCGGGCTCACAGTCACTCACACTCACACGCTCGCTCGTCACTCACTCGCTCGGTCTCACAGTCACTCACGCTCGGTCCTGTCACTACAACAGCCACTCCCACTCACACGCTCAGGCTCGGGCTCACAGTCACTCACACGCTCAGGCTCGGGTTCACAGTCACTCACACGCTCGGCTCACAGCCACTCCCACACTCAGGCTCGGGCTCACAGTCACTCACACCATTGGGCTCACAGTCACTCACACGATCGGGCTCACAGTCACTCACGCTCAGGCTCGGGCTCACAGTCACTCACACTCAGACTCTGGCTCAGGTTCACAGTCACTCACACGATCGGGCTCACAGTCACTCACACTCAGACTCTGCAGTTCACAGTCACTCACACTCACATGTTCGGGCTCACAGTCACTCACACTCAGACTCTGGCTCAGGTTCACAGTCACTCACACTCACACACTTGGGCTTGGGCTCACAGTCACTCACACTCAAATATTCAAGGTCATTCAACGCACTTAGGGTGGATAGAAGGCTTGGGAACAAAGAGAGGAACAGAAGGAGGCTGTTGAAGAAAAGGAGATAGAGAGCTGTTTATCAAAAGCGAGTCAGTGACAGGCTGGGCATTGGGAGGCTGGGCAGCGGGCTCTGGCACAGGCAGGCAGTCGGGGATCACTGGAAGGTGTGTTCACCACCGGGGAGTCCTGTCCAGACAGAGAATGCTGCACCGTCAGGGGCTGGCTAGTAGATGGCAGGCATGTTGGAGACGAACACATGCGTTGTAAAACAACACACAGAGGCACAGTGCTCAGGTGGAGTGTGGCTAGCCTGAGCATCTGAGGCGTTGTCTGGGGACTAGTCAGCTCCGGACGCTCAGATGTGGGGTGAGCCAACTGGCAGCTAGTAGGTTTAGGGACTTAGGGACTTCTACAAGTTGACATGGTGGTCTATGAAAAGACTTCTTCAGACTGATAATCTGAGATGTTAGGACAGCTGCCTCTGGAAATCCTGATAGGCTGCTTCTTGATCTTATGTTGTTTTCCAATAAAGAAACTGCAGCCAACTTGCGCTGATCATCATCTGAGCTTCTAACAACTGAGGGCAAAACATCAAAGGAGGTACATAATGTTTGTTTGACATTTTTCTCATGCGGAAAAGGGGTTTCATCGTGACACAACAATGCTTATGGTTGCCCAACAAGTCTAGTCTAGTCAGCTGGATGAACCTGGATAAACTTTTCACATCCTATTTTGTGGCTTTCATATTGTAGTGTACTCCTGTTGGATGCAGGAGGTGTTATAGGGATAAGTATAATTATTGTGTGCTATCTAGTGTATGAGAAATGTCTTAATGGTGCAATTGCCTGTGAGTTGTATTGTGTTAGTTAAGTGCACCATCTTGGTGTGGTGTATGTCAAGAATTCCCTCTACAAAGATGTATTGTGTTTAATAACTTTTGAAAGCCAATGTTGCAAGCTGGTCTGTATTCTTCTCCATATAACAATACTACTGTACTTAAATAAGAAATACTGTATGAAATAATAAAAAAAAAAACCTGTAGAGGTCACCAGAGGTCAGACAGAGTTCGGCAAGTGGCAGATTTGAATTCAGCACACCCAAATTGACAAAGTAATACCATTCGCCAACTTTGTCTCGAAAATGCCTTTGGCTCTCTAAATAAGCACATATTCAATTTTGGCACCAGTCATAGAGAGTAAATAATAACACAATAATAAATAATACAATAACTCTTTGTATGTTCATGTGAGTTCTTAGATGGCAGTAATTATACTGGAAAAACTATGTTGATCGTACCGTAGCGTATGTGTTATAAGGTAGTGTTTATCAGCAGCAGCATCCTGACTGCTGTTACATGCTCATTAATTGCAACAGTACAAAAGCTGGATAGGGCAGTATAGGTTTATGAGGTCTGCATATGGTAAAAAAAATTTAAATGCCACTGAAAACATCCAAATTTAATTTGCCAAACAAATAATTTCTTTCCTAACGAGCAACTTCCATGACACCAGCAATGTAATGTGCAATACACCTTGTATGTAGGCAATGTAGCGTATTCCATTTTGAATGTCATTTTGTCATTGTCATTCCAAGGTAACGTGGCAATTTTCATTGGTTAGGACCAGCTCTGACACAACCAAGTCTCCTTTAGTGATTGAATATCATCAATGAGAAAAAGTGATAAATGATATCCAATCAGAGAGAGAACAGGTTTGTGGATAAGCCCAACCACAACCACCTGCCATTGTATAAGAGCGTGGAAACAGGCTTGTTGGCACAAGCTGAAAAGTAACTTTAGGAGAGAGACGAGAGAATAGAAGAACTGGAAGAGCAAGTCAAAGAGCTGAAAGAAAATAACAAAGACATGGAGATGAGAGATTCGGTGTGATGAGGAACCAAAGTATATTGCAACATCACTAAAAGTTGGAACCTTTGCCAGGGAGCAGAATTTTGAGAGGTTTGAGCAGGCCGGAGAAAACCACTTGCTAGTTGTAGCTTCAGTGGGCATCCAGCTAAGGGGTAAGTAGTTATCTGCACAATTACTAAGTTTTCAATGCCAAATTTTAAATGTTGGAACTATCATTATACTACAAACAAAGTGTGGGCCTATTTTGAGCCTTTCTATGGTTTAAAATGGCGATTTGGCTACTAACACCTAGCTAGATGTCACTGGAAGCTACAACTAGCAGTTTTCTCCAATGTATCAAAATCCTGCTCCCGCCAAGTGTTTCAACTTTTTATGATGTTACAATATACTTTGGGTCCTTATTTCACCGAATTTGTGAAAGAGGCTGTGTGCTGATCTAGCGACCACATAACCAAATACATTCTCTGTGTCTTGTGGTATCTGTCCTGACCTGTATACATGCAACAAGTCATCTCATGCTTTCTGGTCTTCTTGCTTGGCTCATAGGTCCAGGTCCTTCCAAAGTCAGAAGGCACAGTAGAGCAGGGACTCCACCATACAGTAAGTATAGATGTGCATTCTGATGTAAGGATTTCATTAGAACAGCCATTATTTACCTTTGGGCTTCAATTAAATACTACCTGTGTAATAGACTAGTGTTTTTTTTTTTTTTTTTTGTATCCTAAGCACTGCTGTGTGTGTGTGTGTGTGTGTGTGTGTGTGTGTGTGTGTGTGTGTGTGTGTGTGTGTGTGTGTGTGTGTGTGTCTGCAGTGGGCAGAGAGAGTTCTGGTCCAGCACCCCCAGTGTCTCCTGTTGTGTCTGAGCTGAGGATGCTGCTGGTGGAGGGATGCAGCTGGGAAAAGGCCGGCAGCAGGAAACACCGCACCGCACACATCATGGGAGCACACACCTCCACAGAGACCCATCACAGTGAGAGCAGACAGGGTGCGCTGGCTGGGAGGTGGGTGACCGTGGTGGAAACTCTAGACTAGTTCTGCAGTGGAGACTCTGAGAGGGCCTCTCTGGCTGTTTTCAGACCGGCAAGCCCGGTGCTGGAGCCGGTTCTCGCACCAGTTACAGCGGGAACCAAAGTGCCGGCCTGAGAACCGCCTGTGTTCATACCAATTTATGCGAGCCCATGACGCATTATCCACAAAGGGCGTTGCTTTGCCACAAATGCAAACAGTTTAGCATATTACTTTTACTAATGCTGCCATCTAACATCTGATGGAAATGTGTGAACCTCCAAATATTAAGCAAATATTTCTCTCGTCTGCCAATAACTGCACAAACTCATTTTCACTTGATTTCCCTCTTTATCCCCGGCTCACGTTTCCGATTTGTTTATTTTTTCGCTTTGACCCCAACTTAACCCGGTGACGTTAACTCATGTCGTCACGGTTCGCGTTGAAAAACCAAGTTTTACTTGGTGCCCGATGGGAACCAAGTTTGCGAGATGAGGTTGGAGGAGTTACTCCAGCCAGGGAGCCAGGAGCTCTAGCTGGTAGAGAAATGTGGGAACAGGTGTCACATTCTCAACATTAAACAGTAACTATATGTAGACGGAGCCGTTCTCACCGCATTCGGGTCTCGAACTTGCCACTCCGTCAACTACAACTAACCTGCGGCATGGGAGTCAGATCCTCTAACCACTGAGCTAAAAGCTCAGGTCTCTAACTCAGCAGTTAGAAGTGCCCAAGGAATTGAGTTGTGAGGATTTACACGTACTGCTGCCGGCTAGCCGAGCTAGTTGGCATCCGTTACATATGCAAGACCAGCCTTCCCCAAAAGCGTCTCAAAAGCAATACTTACCAGTTACTGATTTTGTTGGTTGCAATGCAATTGCCCATTACATACCAAGTTGTCATAGAATGTTTTTGGAAAACAGACCCAGACCCTGTTGTGCACCTCTGTCATGTGTGTCACCCTTGTGCTTGCATTTTTACCGATCAAGATCTCCCTACAGCTCCACAAGAATGTGCTGTAACCCACCGCTTGCATGTTGCATTTTCCCTATCTCCAACCAGAGGAGGTGAAACAGCCAATCGACTCAAAAACTGTCCTAGGAACATCGCAATTATCCTTAACCTGCATAATAAAGGTAAATGATGGTAAAACAGTTGCATAGTTCCTCTTTATGGACAGCCTTGATGACACAGCTGCTATAGAGGATATGTAGAAGAGAGTAATGAGTGTTTCTTAAAGTTGAGAATGCTTCCTAGGTCGCACACTGGCCTTGGAAGTTGTACACGTCAAAAACGAGGCTCCATCAGTGCATCCTTGAAAAATCTATGAACAAAGGCCTCTGTCCTCGCTAGAATTTGGAAGGATGCTTGACTTTGGAACAGTACTTGGCGACTGACAATGATGTGGAATGCTCGAAAAAGTAGCCTTCCAAGCATGCTTCCTCGACTTTGAGAAACACTCAAAGTCAGGAAACAGTGAGATCTACTACTACAATGCACCTTACCTTTGTCACTGCACTTTATATTTACCCCTTGCATTAAAATGTAGCCTTGTCTTGAATGTCTTTTATATAGTTTAACACCACTTGATGGTGAAACAGCATTTGACCCCTATTGGGTTCTTGAACACTTGTTACTATAACATCCTTTTAAATAAAACAATATGCATTAGATAAAGCAGGTTTAATGTTTTGTCAAGGATGGATAAAGTATGTGTGTGTGTCTCTCTCTCGCTCTCTCTTTCACTGTGTGGGTGTGTTGTGAGTTTACTGTCATGAAAGAATTGCATCAAATTACCTTCCATCTTAGGAATGGAGGTGGCCAAAATAAGGCCCAGGGGCCAATTGCGGCCCTGCGGCATCTCCATGCGGCCCGCCATTTTGTTTTAAAACAGGTAATGGGCCTGTTGTTACATTAAAGGTACAATATGAGTTCCTGCATGGTTTTCCGGGTGATTTCATTTTTATCTCAAATCACAGGCATCTCCCCTTGATTCGCTAGCTGTCTGCCTCCTGAATACACTGTGAAAAAGTCCGGTCATGGAAGACAATACAGGGCCTGTAAAACTGAAAACAAAAATATGGGGCGGGGTTCACCACCAAAATATAACAAACCAGGTTCAAGCTAAAGACTGTTGTGGGAAGGATGGGAGTAAATTTGTGACTCCCAACCAATCTTGTGATTTGCTAGAATGTGGGTTGTTATATATATGTTTTGTTTGTCTTGCATCTTCTATTGGCTAGTCTTGAGTAGCTTATACTACTTATACTTTTCATGTTCATACTTTTCAGTTAGCTTATACTTTTCATATTCATACTTTTCAGTTGGCAGAGATTTCATGACATTCCATTCATCCTTAACATTAGGGCCTTTCTGTTGCACAGAGTGATGTGTTAATGAGCATGACCACTAGGGGGAGATATAGCTTTCATTTTGGCAGAGCCAAATAGCCTATCTATATACGACTGCATTTTGATTTGTAAACTCTCCTTAACAACTTGTCTGTCAGTGTACAAATACATTGCAGTGACTTACAGTTTAGGATCCATCACTTTACTTTGAGGTCTTTGCGTATTTTTGAAAATGGAGATATAGGGTTTTGCCACTGTTGATCTTGGGCAGATGAGCAGGTAAGTGCTTTTTTTGTTTTGTTATGTTTTGTTTAACTATACAGTTATTTTCTGACAGGAAATTAAAGTCTTCCCTCTTCCTCTTCTTCACTCTCTTCTGAAGTGACCTCCTATCCCCTACCAGATGAAGTAGTCTCTGGGCAGTCTCTAGGCCCTATTCTTCTCCTCCTTCTCTGTATTCTTCATCTCTCTGTTTGTCTCTTCTATATCTCTATTCTTCTCCTCCATCTTACTGTTAAACTCTTCCTCCATCTTCTCCTTGCTGATGCTGATGTTGTTCTGACAGGATGATCTTCATGATGTTTCTGTCTGCTTCAGCCCTGCCTCCCTTTCATAGTCTCACATCTCCTCCTCCATTATCTTTGATGAAGTTTGATTTTATTTCTTTCACTGTACCCACCTAATCTCTCTTTTGGTCACATGACTCCAAGGGGCACCTGGAAAACTGGCTCTGTAAATACAGGGTAATGTCAATACCATTGTGTGTACCTCAGCCAGTAGCTCAGCTCAGCCACCTGCTTGTCGCAGAGGCAGTTGAAGAACAATAATGTATCTTGTATTTCAGAAATCAAAATAAGGAACGCATATTGTAAGCTACCTTTTTTACCTTAGGGTCAAGTTAGGTGTTCGGGGAGGATGAGAGTGTAGTACAATAGACTGAGTGCTACTCAAAATTTATCAGTCTACTGTACTACCTTCTCATCCTGCCCTTACACCTCACTTGACCCTAAGGCAAAAAGGTAGCCTGAAATATGCAGACTGTTGTTTTAAGAGTCTGCATAGAATCCACTGCCATATTTCACTGATCACATAGAAGCCAAATCAGTTGTCAAAACATATTAGCTATTGACATAACATATCAAAAAGCGCTTAGAGAGCACAAAAGCGCTCAGGGAGCACAAACCTCCGCCATGGCAATGTGGTCTCAGACACAATATCAATTCCAGATCATGTTCTGGATCACCAATCACCACCAAAATCGAATCAGTTCTTGCTTGTCCCAATATACACATTATCCGAAAATTTCATCCAACTTTTCGAGTTCTCCTGCTGACAGACAGACAAACAGCAAACCAACGCGATTGAAAACATAACCTCCTGGGCTGAGGTAACAATCAGTTGTCAGTGGTCAAAATATATTAGCCCCACAGAAGTGAGGTTCATGACCCTACTAATATCACAGTTATTTAACCATTGCCTGTAGTTTTCAGGTAGCTAGACAAAATGTTGTTTGTTAAAGTTACATTTAGTGAAGCAAAGCTCATCAAACCTGATGTTCAGACTAGTAGGCAGAGGTCAAATTCAGGATTCTTTGCATTGTAGGTTTTCTATCTCCGGAGCTCCACCTACAGTCGCAGAAATATTAGAAAAAATACAACGGCATTAAACATTCTCAACAATAGATGTAAATTTATTTGCAAACCAAAGAGTACAAACCAGAGATGATCATTTTCGTGCATTACGTTGTCTGACAAGCCGGTAATAAATGCGATTTCAGTTATACCTACTTTCAGTTTCTATTTCGTGGACCCGACACTACCATACTGCAAGTGGGATTACCGCGAAACAAAATGCTTGAGTCTGACGAGAGAGCCATCGGTCACCCCGTAATGAACCATTTAATCATCAAAGTGACTTTGAGGCTGGTAAAGTAACAGTAAAATGTTGCCTGGTGTCCCTTTATATTTATCTTGACTTGAGTGTGTAGTCGAAGTATCTAAATTTTGTGACTAAAATACGTAGACGTTTTGGCCATTAGTAAAATGATAAATGGAGCCAACTTGGGCATGCTACAGTTTATGGATTATGGCCATATGCCATAGGACATTTTTGACTATTCCATTGCTCTATAGACATTACGTTTTTGGAAAGGGCGCATTCAAGTACAAGTATATAGTATACGACACTTACAAATGTGCACAAGACTGTTAATGTGCATCAGACATACTTTCTACTGTTTATTGTCTTAACTATTTTCTACTAATAATTAATAAAAAATAGATTAAAATATATAAAATATTCAAATAGATGTGTTCATAAAAAGTAATGATCAGTAATATATTAATTTGGGTTAATTAACTGTGAAGTGAAGTGGTAAGGGTCTTGGTAGTTAAGGTGAGCGACTACGCCAAGAGGGACCTTTCACCCCAAGATATGCTTTACACTTGATCTTATCTAGAACACTTATCTTTGCACAAGTGGGTCTCTACACACACAGGTAAGTTAGTAAAGACCAGAGGTGTGTTATTCCAAAACAAATAAATATTCATTAAAAATAAATAATAAAAATAAGAAAAATAGCTTTGTCTCAGACTAATGGGGCACAATGGGGAGAGTAGGGGCTGCCACCACAGATACAGGAAGTTAATCAAATGGCATAGACTTGTAAAACAGCAATAATGGGGGATTACCTGCCCTGGCAGAAGAGCAACACTCACACACGTACACATCCGGTGCTCATGGTCCTGGTGCCTCACACACACACAAACACACATACGCAAACATACACTAATGAGCATACAGTAAACACTACAAAAAGGTGATCCAGCAAATGGTGGGGTGCATGTTACCACTACAAATAAGGTGTGACGTGTGCGAAGACTCAATTCCAGACAGCCGTGATGCTCTGTCTAGCCAAGAGAGAGACAGAAGACAGGCCTGCTAGTTACAGTAGGTAACGTTAGCATTTACTCTTATAGCCAAATACAATTAGCTTGGGCAGCCACTATCACGCTGTTAAGCCTTGCAGTAAAACTGAATGGGTTGGGTGGAACTGAAAGCATAACAAACGCAAGGCATCGCAACATGAGGTTAGCTATACATACACCACATAGGTTACATTGCTTAAAATCACGACACTGTTACCGTATACTACAGGAACGTTGCCAAAGTCCACAGGCACCAAAACACTAGCAGCGAGGATGCCTTTGGAATCCATCTAATCCAACCTTGGTTAGAAGCAAAGGTTTTTATGTACACATCAGTCTGCTACATAGATAACAGTTTTTTATGTAGCGACAATTGACAAAAAGCAGTACAAATACCTTCAGTAGTTTATCTGCACACTACCCAGAAGCGGTAGGTGGGAGCGTGTCTATGTTCCCACAGCCCTATATTCCCATAGCCCTATATTCTCACATTTCTAAGAGGGTTTTTTTTTTCTTTCTTTCTTCAAAGTCAGGTACTATAGTCCCACATTTCTACCCCTGCCTGGTAGACCCCCTATGTAAGTTCAAGCAAGATTCAATCTTTGGTATTATTTGCTCAATGGTGTTTTTGCCCCCAACAGCACCTTCCAGGCAGCACAGCCTAAAAGGCACTACCTTTACCCTATTCCTAACCCCCTCAACCCTCATCCTAACCCTAAACTGAGTGGAATAGTGCCTTGAAGGTAGTGCTGCTGGAAGGCACCGTTGAGGGAAAAAAAAATACCAAAGATTGTATTCAATGGTGCCTTCCAGGTAGTGGGGTTTAGGGTAAGGGTTAGGTTCTTTTATGCTAGGTGCCTAGATTCATATACACAATGAAAACGATCTTCATCCACCTCAGCGATCATTTTTGAAATTGACTTCAGCAATCATTTTTGGAATCGTTTTCAGTTTCAGAATCCTCCATTCTAATGTGAATGGAAGGGCTAACTGGATAAATATTACCTGTGTTGGTGTGAACATGCCCTTATCGGAACACATTGATGTGGGAAAATAGATTCCAATTTCTTTCAAAATCTTTGTAATGTGAGAGCATGGGGCTGTGGGAACATAGAGCCCAATTTCCCAAATTTCCCATGAAATGTGGGAACATAGGGCCGTGGGAACATAGGGCCTAATTTCCAAATTTCTGTGAAAAATTAAAATTCCTAACAAATGTGGGAACATAGGGCTGTGGGAACATAGAGCTGTGGGAACATAGAGCTGACCCCCGTTAGGTTACTTTAGGCTGCCGAACACCTGTTCTTCAAACAAGTTAACCTCAAACTGGTTATCGTCCTCACGCTAAACATAACATAAGCGATAATAGCAACACATACAGTACCTTCTTGGTGAATATGGTTGAGATCAACCAGGGATTAAGGATGCCAGAGCTCCCAACACGGCCTGCCGGTGGGCACTATTTTATAGGGGATGCACTTGACAACAATGGATTAATAGACACTGGAATGCTACATGGGGGCATGTCAGTGCCAGGACAGAACTACCTTGTCTATGAAGGGGCGAAGTTAATGCATGACTTGAGCCACTGGTTACATTCTACCCCCCTCACCCCCATTTTGTATCGGCATCCTGCAGATACGCTATTTTAACATCAACCAAGCAAAAATGAAGAAGAATTGGGGAAAACAAACAAAACAAAACCATTAACCGCAGCACTTGTACTGTAGCACCAGGGTCGGAAAACTAAGGTGACCTCACTACTAGACCTACTAGATACCTGGGAGTGTGTAGCCCCGTCTGCTCTACTCACCATTGACATGGGAAGGTGATGAGGGTTTCCATGTCTTCCAGCAGTGGCACGAGAGGTCCTCCGGAGTGTTGACTTTCCATCCAGCCGACTACGCCAAATGAGACCAAGTGAAGTGATAAGGGTCTTGCCAGTTTAGGGAGCGACTACACCACGAAGGGCCTTTCACTCCAAGATATGCTTTACACTTGATCTTATCTAGAACACTTATCTTTGCACAAGTGGGTTCCTAGACACACAGGTAAGTTAGTAAAGACCAGAGGCGTGTTATTCCAAAACAAATAAATATTCATTAATAATAAATAATAAAAGTAAGAAAAATAGCTTTGTCTCAGACTAATGGGGCACAATGGAGAGAGTAGTGGCTGCCACCACAGATACAGGAAGTTAATCAAATGGCATAGACTTGTAAAACAGCAATAATGGGGGATTACCTGCCCTGGCAGAAGATCAACACTCACACACGTGCACATCCGGTGCTCATGATCCTGGTGCCTGTTCACACACACACAAACACACATACGCAAACATACACTAATGAGCATACAGTAAACACTACAAAAAGGTGATCCAGCAAATGGTGGGGTGCATGTTACCACTACAAATAAGGTGTGACGTGTGCAAAGACTCAATTCCAGATGCATGCATCTTTCATTCATCGGAAAAACACATAACCTACAGGTCACGCCCTAACTACGTGACTACGGTACATGCCATGGGCTTTAAAAGTTGGCCGTGCTACTGCTACAGCTTGCAGGAACACGCTGTAAAGTAACTCAAGGAGAGAGATAAGAGGAGAATAGAAGAACAGCAGCATAACGAGAGAGAACTGGAAGAGTAAGTCAAAGTGAGTTTAACCTGGGAGTGCTGTGCCACAAATCTACCCACAATATTTATCATTCCAAGTGGCATTGCACATTATTGGCTACAGCCACAGTACAATGTCTGGGACTCTAAAAAGATAGAGCACCAATTCTACAAAACTAACTAAGTTCAACACAAATAATAATAAAACCTGTTATCACCCGGTGGAATGTGTTGAGGGTAGATGTGGAGATACAGTCTTGAGCTAGCTGTTACACTCAGTGAGACTCAGAGGGTTGTAGAGAATGGGATTTATTTGTTCCCAAATCAGGCCAAAATGGCATAAATTTTAAATCAAGATTAAATTTAAAAAAAAAAAGAAAAGAAAAAAAAAACTTTCAATAAATGGAAATCAAAAGTGACATAAGAGTCAAAATTTTAACCAATAAACATAACAAAACAAATTGGCCTTGAACAAGACAGGCCTGCCGAGAGCTAAGGACTCACGTCCTATTCCCCCATTGCTCTCTCGACTGACTAAAGCAGACTGCATATATACACACATAGGAAATCCCCTTCCAATTGGCACAAACCAAAAAACAGCTAGAAACAGGGGTGTCCACAATGAAATAATTTCCAAAGGCTTTAAACAGCCAACATTCACTTCTACAATACTAGAAAATATTACCATACAACAGTTATACATTTGCTAGACATTTTGACACAGTCAAAATACATACAAACAGCAAAAATATCATTACAATAAACTGCGGGTCACTTCCGGTGAACCGGGAAGTGGCACCGTTGTTTTAAACCCGGCAGTCGCGGCAAACATTCTCTTATAAACAATGAAGACGTGACGCTGGTAAGATGACTGGATACGAAATACTCATGTTTTTAACTATTTATATATTTATGCTTTTAAACTAAATAAACAGAACAGTTACTGCAAACCTTGGTGTCGTTATTTTAACAAAACATGATGATCAAGGGTAAATGATTGTTAACAGCAAGAGTTTGAAATGTTTGTGTTGCTAGCTAGCTTACTAAATCACCGTAGTGTTTGATGTTATTCATTGCATGCATATAAACAGCTACAGGATTTGCAGAGAAGTATGATGAATGACAGGGTTAACGGGTGTTTTGAAATAGACATAGTGAATGACGGAAAACATGAGAATGACAAACAAACATATACAGGCATCAACTGCACTCAGTCTTTGAATTATATATTCGGTAGCGCACGCTACCGTGACGGTAGCTATGCGCCCCGTCACACACCCCCTCCTTAAGAAGGAGCGTCCGGATCTTGCTCACGACGCGACAAGAAGTCCGCAATGACATTTTCTTTTCCAGCCCTGTACCTCACAGTGAATTTGTAAGGCTGTAAAGACAGGTGCCAGCGAGTAATCCGTGAGTTAAAATCCCGCATGCGATGGAGCCATTGCAAGGGCCTATGAGTCTGTCTCTAGGACAAACTCTTTCCCAATGAGATAGTACTTAAGAGTGTCTAAGGCCCACTTGATGGCGAGACACTCCTTCTCAATGGTGGAGTATCGAGTCTCTCGAGGGAAAAGTTTGCGGCTCACATACTGCACAGGCATTCTGTCCTCCCCCTCACCTTGCAGTAACACGGCCCCCAAACCCAGGCCTGAGGCGTCAGTCTGCACGGTGAAGGGAAGAGAAAAGTCAGGACTTTGCAGTACCGGGTCATGGCACATGCTCTCCTGAAGGTCCCGAAAGGCAGCCTCACATTCAGGGGTCCATACCACCTTATTGGGGCTAGTCTTACGGGTGAGGTCGGTGAGACAGGCAGCACGGGTGGAAAAGTTAGGGATAAAACGCCTGTACCAGCCGACCAACCCCAAGAAGGATCTCACTCCCTTCTTGGTTGTAGGCGGCTGGCAGCTGCGGACAGCGTCCACCTTGCTGACCTGGGGACGGATTGTGCCACCACCCAGGACATAGCCCAGGTAGCAGACTTCAGACCGGGCAAGCTGGCACTTGCCGGCGTTGACAACCAGCCCGGCCTGATGAATCCGACGGAAGACGTCGGCCAGATGACGAAGATGCTCCTCCCATGACGAGCTATGGATGACCACGTCGTCGATGTACGCAGCGGCGTACTCTTCAGCGCCGCTCAACACGGCATCCATGAGCCGCTGAAAACTCGCTGCGGCGCCATGCAAGCCAAAGGGCATGACCCGGAACTGGAACAGGCCAGATGGAGCTCTGAAGGCTGTCAGCTCCTGTGCTCGGGGGAGAGTGGTACTTGCCAGTACCCCTTACACAGGTCAAGGGTGCTGAGGAATTCAGCCTTCCCTAGACGCTCCACCAGCTCGTCCACACGGGGCATGGGGTAAGGGTCAAAAGCTGAGATGGAGTTTAGCTTCGAGAAATCAACGCAGAAGCGGAGCCCCCCGTCCTTCTTGGGCACCAGGACCACGGGACTACACCACTCGCTGCGCGACGGCTCAATCACTCCCATTTCCAGCATCGACTGCACCTCCTGTTTCAGCGCGGTGATCAGTCGCGCTGGAACCCTGGTGGTGGTCTGCCGGATAGGACCTGGAGATGTCAGGCAGATGTCATGGGTTATGACGTCGGTCCGCCCTGGTCGATCTCGGAACAGGCCCCTGGGTGTGATGTTCTGTAGGTCTTCCTGCTGTTGAGGTGTCAGATGAGCGACGGAGGGGTAAGTTGACTCACCGCCTGCAGTGGGAAAATACTGCTCCGACGGCTCTTCTTCCTCTTCGACAGTCCGGGCCCACAGCTGGTCCTGGACACTGGATGGTCGGTCTATCCACTTCTTGAGAAGGTTGACATGGAAGATCTGTTTTGAGCGGCGTCTGTCTGGCATGGCGACCTCGTAGGTGACCTCACCGACTTGACGAAGCACCTCAAAAGGTCCCTGCCATTTCGCCAGCAGACTGCTCTCCGACGACGGCAGCAACAGCAACACCTTCTCACCAGGCTTGAAGGTACGACTACGCGCTGATCGGTCGTACCATGCCTTCTGCCGCGTCTGGGACTTGGCCAGTTCTTCATGGGCCATGGAACTCAGCTGGTCCAGCTTTTCCCGCATCTTGAGGACATAGCCGGCGAGGTTGGTTGCCTGGCGAGGAGCATCCCCCTCCCAGCTCTCACGAAGGATGTCAAGCGGGCCTCTCACCTCCCGTCCGTAGAGTAGCTCGAAGGGGGAGAACCCGGTGGATGCCTGCGGTACTTCTCTGTAAGAGAACAACAGATATGGGAGCCACTGGTCCCAGTCGGCTCCAGACTTGGACACGAACTTCCGCAGCATAGACTTCAGGGTCTGGTTGAATCTCTCAACCAGACCGTCAGTCTGCGGGTGATAGGGTGTGGTTTTAATAGCCCGGATCCCTAACAGGGAGTACACTTGCTTCAGGGTCTTGCTAGTGAAGTTAGTGCCCTGGTCAGTTAAGATTTCTTTAGGGATCCCTACCCTAGAAAAGAGTTGGATGAGACAGTTTGCTACCTGTCTAGCTTTAACGTTTCGGAGTGGGAAGGCCTCCGGATACCGAGTAGCGTAGTCACAGATGACTAAAATATAACGGTGGCCAGCACTACTTTTCTCTAAGGGCCCTACCACATCCATGGCGATGCGAGAGAAAGGAACGTCAATAATGGGAAGGCTAATGAGTGGAGCTTTTAAACCTCTCTTAGAGCGTGCGGACAACTGGCATTCTGGGCATGACCTACAGTATTCTGCAATATCCTTGTGGGAACCTGGCCAGTAAAAACGTCTCAGGATCCTGTTCTCGGTCTTTTCCTTGCCTAGATGGCCGGACAAAGGAATGCTATGCCCCATATACAGGACTTTGGCTCTAAGAGCCTCAGGAACCACCAGCTGCTCTGTGTCTGCACTGACTCTGTACAGCCTCTCATTACGGATGACGAAACAAACATCACCATCATCAATGGCTTCCCTAGCCTCGTCTGTAGTTTTGGCAGAGGAAAAACAGGAGCTAAGTGTGGGATCATTAAGCTGCAACTTTATGAAATCCTCCACTAAAACCTCCTTGTCATCTAGCGGAGGGTAGGACAGACTAGCCTTCAAAGCTGTTCCTGC
>JAODXP020000513.1:0-10000 GCA_027497455.2 Sardinella longiceps | reverse complement strand
AGGGCTACTAAAGCTACAAAATGTAGCTCAAAAAAGCAGCTGCTAAATTGTCTGTGTTCGCCCAAATCGCTCATGAGGTGCCTGTTGTCATTCCATTAACAGCGCAGCTTTTAGATTTTACAGCTGAAACGCATCATAGCTAATTTGCATAAAGTTGACAGGTTTTTTTTTTACCTTTTTTTGGTCGCTCAAATTGCCCAACTTTTACAGCTGGTAGCTTTTGTCGCTCTTGCCCATAGAAGGTGAATGACTTCTGGCAATTTTACAGCTTTAGTAGCTCTTGGTGTGAACGTACAGTAAAGCTAAATTAGCCTAGCACTCCCATAGATCAGACCATGCTGTTTAAGAAGTTACTCCAACTGAACAGAAGGAAGAGTAGCTTCATCAGCAGGCTGACCAGTTGGAGTCTTATAATTTAAATCCATTATAATTCATATCCATCTAAAGGAGGAAGAGTAGCCTAAGTCTTATAATTTAATTCCATTACTGTATATATCCATCTAAAGGAGGAAGAGTGGCCTTATAATTTAATTCCATTACTGTATATATCCATCTAAAGGAGGAAGAGCAGCCTTATAATTCAATTCCATGATATATGCACCTAAGGTGGAAGAGTGGCCTTATAATTCAATTCCATGATATATATCCACTTAAAGGAGTAGCCTAAAGCTGCAGGCTGTCCAGTTGGGCTTCACAAGTGACCAGGAGGAGATGCATGTCAACACCACAGATAATATACACGTCAAGACCACCAGACCTGCTCTGGGATAAATCTGCTGCTCTGCATGACAGCATATAGGCTACTAGAGATTACGAGTGGAGATGGAGGGACGCCTAACATTATCAGACACATATCCAGAGAGGTTAACAGATAGAATGCCTAAACATGGGTCAACCATCTACCATCCACACAGACATTCAATAGTACATTTTGACCTCTGGTTATAGATCATATATGATCCAGAGAGGTTACAAGATGGAATGCCTAATATATAATGTTATAAATCCCATTATGATCATTGGTGAAGTATAAAAAGCTCCCTGTTGTTCAGAATACAAGCATCCATTAAAACTTTTAGGATATGACACTTATCAATCTGCTAATGACGACAGTGAGCCAACAACAATCACAGCTCTTATGAGGCTATGACAGACATTTTATAGAGCCGCCGCGGCTAGTCAATCATATGATGGTAGTAACATTATAGTAGCCTAAACTCACAAGTATTAGACACAACTAATAAATACTGAACTTTACAAGCATTTCATACATAAAACCAGTTATAAGGTCACTGTCTTTCCCAGTCTCTAACGTTAGAGCTGCGAATTCTAATTTATTCAGGTTTCGTTGAGATCCATGTAGGCTAAGTTATCGCCTTTTACCCGACGAGTTTACCAAAACACAAGGCGCGGCTCATGGACTGCAGTCGGTGGTAAAACTCATAGACGACGTTAGAATATCTATGTATCTGTGGGGGGGGAAAAAACCTACCTGTTGCTCTTCTTTATTCCTCTCGGCTGCCATTGCTCCCGACACCGTTGTGAGCGGACCTTTAGGCTATGGGTGTGTATCTCAATCACACTTGTATTTTGAATCTCCCGCCCGCTTCAAAGTCCCAAACATCCAGTCTGCGGTGTGTTGTGTTGGTTGGTCCGCCCTCGGCATTGGTTGAAGCGCAGGACTGTACCAATGTTTATCAACTCCACTTACAGCTTTTAACGTTATCAATGGCGATAGTATGAACACCGAGAATGTCCCAATAATAACATGGACTGTGAATGTCTTAACACTTAGAAAGAGAATCGCGTAAAATGCTACTTAAATAAACAAATAATGCCAATCCTATTCATCGAAAACTACAATCATGGACTGCACCACCTGACTGCTTGTGGGCTAATCTGTTCTCCCGGAGACCGCCAGAGGGAGACAGAGGTTTAGTTTTTCTTCAAGTGCCACAAACCGGCCCGCTGCAACTAGGCCTTTAAACTTCAGTAGGCTACACTGAGCTCAAATGTACAGCTCAGTAACCCGACTTACCGACTGTGCAGCATGCAGTAGCAACACACGTTTAAAAACCAAAGGTGACCGTTTATCTGGTGCGGCCCCCAAGCTCTGGAATATTCTACCTGCACATGTCAGATTCTCTCCCACCATTGATTGTTTCATCTCCCCCACTCTCAGTTCAGTACACTTGTTTTCTCCCCCACTCTCAGTTCAGTACACTTGTTTTCTCCCCCACTCCCAGTTCAGTACACTTGTTTCCTCCCCCACTCCCAGTTCAGTACACTTGTTTCCTCCCCCACTCCCAGTTCAGTACACTTGTTTTCTCCCCCACTCCCAGTTCAGTACACTTGTTTTCTCCCCCACTCCCAGTTCAGTACACTTGTTTCCTCCCTCTCTCAGTTTAGTACACTTGTGTTCTCCCTCTCTCCTCAGTACACTTGTTTTCTCTCTCCCTCCCTCTCTCCTCAGTCAGTAAAAGTCAGTAAAACTGACTTGTGTTCTCCCTCCCTAGCTCTCAGTAGTACACAGTGGTGTAGCAGGCTACTTCATTTGGTGGTGTAGTTGTACATAACAGTACCCAGATAGTAATAGGTCAGTGGCCCACATGCCGGCCCACCAGCGGCAGAGTTGGCGGTCCAACGGCGGTAGCCTACCCACCAATTTTGAAAATGTCAAAAACACATGATATTGTCATTTGTGTAAATAGCATCGCAATATACACAACTTAACAGCATGAAATTCTAAACTGGATAAAACACGTCTCATCTTTGTCCCACACTTACAGTTATGCAACCACGCACTTTATTTATTATGCAACCACGCACTTAGAATATGCTGCAACTGTCCCACAACTTGTCCCACACTTACAGTTATGCAACCACGCACTTAGAATATGCTGCAACTGTCCCACAACTTGTCCCACACTTACAGTTATGCAACCACGCACTTAGAATATGCTGCAACTGTCCCACAACTTGTCCCACACTTACAGTTATGCAACCACGCACTTAGAATATGCTGCAACTGTCCCACAACTTGTCCCACACTTAGAGTTATGCAACCACGCACTTAGAATATGCTGCAACTGTCCCACAACTTGTCCCACACTTAGAGTTATGCAACCACGCACTTAGAATATGCTGCAACTGTCCCACAACTTGTCCCACACTTACAGTTATGCAACCACGCACTTAGAATATGCTGCAACTGTCCCACAACTTGTCCCACACTTACAGTTATGCAACCACGCACTTAGAATATGCTGCAACTGGAGCCGGTGGCGGTCTGCTACAACAACCCCACAGCATGGGAGTCAAACGCTCTAATGGCAGAACCAAAAGCCCAGGCTTCTTACTCAGCAGTTAGAAGCGCCCAAGGAACTGGGTTGTGGGGATTTACATGTATAGATATTACCATGTGATAAACCATCCACACTTGGAATATATATATATAAAATGAAACCATCCTACATAGATATTTCCATTTGATAAAGCACCCACACTTGGAATATATATATATATAAAATGAAACCATCCTACATAGATATTACCATTTGATAAACCACCCACACTTGGAATATATATATATAAAATGAAACCATCCTACATAGATATTTCCATTTGATAAACCATCCACACTTGGAATATATATATATATAAAATGAAACCATCCTACATAGATATTACCATTTGATAAACCACCCACACTTGGAATATATATATATAAAATGAAACCATCCTACATAGATATTTCCATTTGATAAACCATCCACACTTGGAATATATATATATATAAAATGAAACCATCCTACATAGATATTTCCATTTGATAAACCATCCACACTTGGAATATATATATATAAAATGAAACCATCCCATATAGATATTTCCATTTGATAAACCATCCACACTTGGAATATATATATATAAAATGAAACCATCCCATATAGATATTTCCATGTGATAAACCATCCACACTTGGAATATATATATATATATAAAATGAAACCATCCCATATAGATATTTCCATTTGATAAACCATCCACACTTGGAATATATATATATATAAAATGAAACCATCCCATATAGATATTTCCATTTGATAAACCATCCACACTTGGAATATATATATATATAAAATGAAACCATCCTACATAGATATTTCCATTTGATAAACCATCCACACTTGGAATATATAAAATGAAACCATCCCACATAGATATTTCCATTTGATAAACCATCCACACTTGGAATATATATATATATAAAATGAAACCATCCCATATAGATATTTCCATTTGATAAACCATCCACACTTGGAATATATATATATAAAATGAAACCATCCCATATAGATATTTCCATGTGGGTCCCCAAACTACGGCCCGCCACGTCAATTTAAGTGGCCCTCCAAAATATTTCCTAATGTATTTTCCACCGTTCATTCTCTATGGCGATTCTAAGCAAGTACATGTAATTCCGGTTTTGGCCACCGGCGGATTTTGGCGCTGTTGCGCAGCCTTTTTTTAAGCCGGTTTGGTCTATTGATAAATGCAGCATTTCCTCTTATGACAACTGTAGGCTACTTATATTAGATTCCTTGCGTGTTTATGTGTTATTTTAATTTTTTCTTTAAGCCTACCTGTTTGAATGCAAAATAAGTTCTGTAATAGGACATATAGGGATGAATAATTCACTTCAAAAACCAAGTTATGGCATTAAAATGCTCTATTCTGGTAATTTCTGGAGATTTTTTTTTTTAAATGTTGGAGATTTTTTTTAATTCAGATTTTTAAATAATGCTTAGGCTTTCATATTACTCATATATTATTCATAATATTTTGTGGTTTAAGCCATCTCCATTTAAGACTATATTTATATTTTCACAAAAGTAAATCAACATGGGCCTAAATAACAGTAGTTTACATTGAATAGGCTAAAACAGACCTGTTGTATAATTTAGCCTCGGCGCATCTATTGTAATTTACAAGGTAGATCGCTGGCCTCCGGCCCTCTGAAAGAGGCAAGCAGAGTGATCCGGCCCTCTTAAGAAAAAGTTTGGGGACCACATCCACACTTGGAATATATATATATATAAAATGAAACCATCCCATATAGATATTTCCATTTGATAAACCATCCACACTTGGAATATATATATATATAAAATGAAACCATCCTACATAGATATTTCCATTTGATAAACCATCCACACTTGGAATATATATATATAAAATGAAACCATCCTACATAGATATTTCCATGTGATAAACCATCCACACTTGGAATATATATATATATAAAATGAAACCATCCCATATAGATATTTCCATTTGATAAACCACCCACACTTGGAATATATATATATATAAAATGAAACCATCCTACATAGATATTTCCATTTGATAAACCATCCACACTTGGAATATATATATATAAAATGAAACCATCCTACATAGATATTTCCATGTGATAAAGCACCCACACTTGGAATATATATATATATAAAATGAAACCATCCCATATAGATATTTCCATTTGATAAACCATCCACACTTGGAATATATATATATATAAAATGAAACCATCCTACATAGATATTTCCATTTGATAAACCACCCACACTTGGAATATATAAAATGAAACCATCCCACATAGATATTACCATTTGATAAACCACCCACACTTGGAATATATAAAATGAAACCATCCCATATAGATATTACCATGTGATAAACCATCCACACTTGGAATATATATATATAAAATGAAACCATCCTACATAGATATTTCCATTTGATAAAGCACCCACACTTGGAATATATAAAATGAAACCATCCCACATAGATATTTCCATTTGATAAACCACCCACACTTGGAATATATATATATATATATAAAATGAAACCATCCTACATAGATATTTCCATTTGATAAAGCACCCACACTTGGAGTATATAAAATGAAACCATCCCATAGATATTTCCATTTGATAAAGCACCCACACTTGGAATATATAAAATGAAACCATCCTACATAGATATTTCCATTTGATAAACCATCCACACTTGGAATATATAAAATGAAACCATCCCATATAGATATTTCCATGTGATAAACCATCCACACTTGGAATATATATATATATAAAATGAAACCATCCTACATAGATATTTCCATGTGATAAACCATCCACACTTGGAATATATAAAATGAAACCATCCCACATAGATATTTCCATGTGATAAACCATCCACACTTGGAATATATAAAATGAAACCATCCCACATAGATATTTCCATTTGATAAACCATCCACACTTGGAATATATAAAATGAAACCATCCCACATAGATATTTCCATTTGATAAAGCACCCACACTTGGAATATATATATATATAAAATGAAACCATCCTACATAGATATTACCATTTGATAAACCACCCACACTTGGAATATATATATATAAAATGAAACCATCCTACATAGATATTACCATTTGATAAACCATCCACACTTGGAATATATATATATAAAATGAAACCATCCTACATAGATATTTCCATTTGATAAACCATCCACACTTGGAATATATAAATATAAAATGAAACAATCCCACATAGATATTACCATTTGATAAACCATCCACACTTGGAATATATATATATAAAATGAAACCATCCCATATAGATATTTCCATGTGATAAACCACCCACACTTGGAATATATATATATATAAAATGAAACCATCCCATATAGATATTTCCATTTGATAAACCACCCACACTTGGAATATATATATATATAAAATGAAACCATCCCATATAGATATTTCCATTTGATAAACCATCCACACTTGGAATATATATATATATAAAATGAAACCATCCTACATAGATATTTCCATTTGATAAACCATCCACACTTGGAATATATAAAATGAAACCATCCCACATAGATATTTCCATTTGATAAACCATCCACACTTGGAATATATATATATATAAAATGAAACCATCCCATATAGATATTTCCATTTGATAAACCATCCACACTTGGAATATATATATATAAAATGAAACCATCCCATATAGATATTTCCATGTGGGTCCCCAAACTACGGCCCGCCACGTCAATTTAAGTGGCCCTCCAAAATATTTCCTAATGTATTTTCCACCGTTCATTCTCTATGGCGATTCTAAGCAAGTACATGTAATTCCGGTTTTGGCCACCGGCGGATTTTGGCGCTGTTGCGCAGCCTTTTTTTAAGCCGGTTTGGTCTATTGATAAATGCAGCATTTCCTCTTATGACAACTGTAGGCTACTTATATTACATTCCTTGCGTGTTTATGTGTTATTTTAATTTTTTCTTTAAGCCTACCTGTTTGAATGTAAAATAAGTTCTGTAATAGGACATATAGGGATGAATAATTCACTTCAAAAACCAAGTTATGGCATTAAAATGCTCTATTCTGGTAATTTCTGGAGATTTTTTTTTTTAAATGTTGGAGATTTTTTTTAATTCAGATTTTTAAATAATGCTTAGGCTTTCATATTACTCATATATTATTCATAATATTTTGTGGTTTAAGCCATCTCCATTTAAGACTATATTTATATTTTCACAAAAGTAAATCAACATGGGCCTAAATAACAGTAGTTTACATTGAATAGGCTAAAACAGACCTGTTGTATAATTTAGCCTCGGCGCATCTATTGTAATTTACAAGGTAGATCGCTGGCCTCCGGCCCTCTGAAAGAGGCAAGCAGAGTGATCCGGCCCTCTTAAGAAAAAGTTTGGGGACCACATCCACACTTGGAATATATATATATATAAAATGAAACCATCCCATATAGATATTTCCATTTGATAAACCATCCACACTTGGAATATATATATATATAAAATGAAACCATCCTACATAGATATTACCATTTGATAAACCATCCACACTTGGAATATATATATATAAAATGAAACCATCCTACATAGATATTTCCATTTGATAAACCATCCACACTTGGAATATATATATATATAAAATGAAACCATCCCATATAGATATTTCCATTTGATAAACCATCCACACTTGGAATATATATATATATAAAATGAAACCATCCTACATAGATATTACCATTTGATAAACCATCCACACTTGGAATATATATATATATAAAATGAAACCATCCTACATAGATATTTCCATTTGATAAACCATCCACACTTGGAATATATATATATAAAATGAAACCATCCTACATAGATATTTCCATGTGATAAACCACCCACACTTGGAATATATATATATATAAAATGAAACCATCCCATATAGATATTTCCATTTGATAAACCATCCACACTTGGAATATATATATATAAAATGAAACCATCCTACATAGATATTTCCATTTGATAAACCACCCACACTTGGAATATATAAAATGAAACCATCCCACATAGATATTTCCATGTGATAAACCATCCACACTTGGAATATATAAAATGAAACCATCCCATATAGATATTACCATGTGATAAACCATCCACACTTGGAATATATATATATAAAATGAAACCATCCTACATAGATATTTCCATTTGATAAAGCACCCACACTTGGAATATATAAAATGAAACCATCCCACATAGATATTTCCATTTGATAAACCACCCACACTTGGAATATATATATATATATAAAATGAAACCATCCTACATAGATATTTCCATTTGATAAAGCACCCACACTTGGAGTATATAAAATGAAACCATCCCATAGATATTTCCATTTGATAAAGCACCCACACTTGGAATATATAAAATGAAACCATCCCACATAGATATTTCCATGTGATAAAGCATCCACACTTGGAATATATATATATATAAAATGAAACCATCCTACATAGATATTTCCATTTGATAAACCATCCACACTTGGAATATATAAAATGAAACCATCCCACATAGATATTTCCATTTGATAAAGCACCCACACTTGGAATATATATATATATAAAATGAAACCATCCCATATAGATATTTCCATTTGATAAACCATCCACACTTGGAATATATATATATATAAAATGAAACCATCCTACATAGATATTTCCATTTGATAAACCATCCACACTTGGAATATATAAAATGAAACCATCCTATATAGATATTTCCATTTGATAAACCATCCACACTTGGAATATATAAAATGAAACCATCCCATATAGATATTTCCATTTGATAAAGCACCCACACTTGGAATATATATATATATATAATGAAACCATCCTACATAGATATTTCCATTTGATAAACCACCCACACTTGGAATATATAAAATGAAACCATCCCATATAGATATTACCATGTGATAAACCACCCACACTTGGAATATATAAAATGAAACCATCCTACATAGATATTACCATTTGATAAACCACCCACACTTGGAATATATATATATAAAATGAAACCATCCCATATAGATATTTCCATGTGATAAACCATCCACACTTGGAATATATATATATAAAATGAAACCATCCTACATAGATATTTCCATTTGATAAAGCACCCACACTTGGAATATATATATATAAAATGAAACCATCCTACATAGATATTACCATGTGATAAACCACCCACACTTGGAATATATAAAATGAAACCATCCCATATAGATATTACCATGTGATAAACCATCCACACTTGGAATATATATATATAAAATGAAACCATCCTACATAGATATTTCCATTTGATAAAGCACCCACACTTGGAATATATAAAATGAAACCATCCTACATAGATATTACCATGTGATAAAGCACCCACACTTGGAATATATATATATAAAATGAAACCATCCTACATAGATATTTCCATTTGATAAACCACCCACACTTGGAATATATAAAATGAAACCATCCTACATAGATATTTCCATTTGATAAAGCACCCACACTTGGAATATATATATATAAAATGAA
>JAODXP020000512.1:0-19648 GCA_027497455.2 Sardinella longiceps | reverse complement strand
CTAGAGTCTAGGCTAAAAAATTTCTATACCAGCAATACTAATAACCTATGGACAACAATTCCACTACAAGTACAGTAAAAACAAGAAAGGTGAAAAAGGGCATCCTTGTCGCACGCTACGATTAATACAGTATACTGTGAAGTATAATTACCAAGAATAACAGAGCTGTTCATATTATGATAAAACATTTTAACTACATTAAAGTACAAGTCCGGAGTAAGTTTAAGCATAGCCCCGCTGCCTTCTAATGGCAATATATTTCACAAGAAATTATAGAATTTCGAACAGCATAGAGGTCCTAACGCGAACACGAAACACTTCAATGTAACCTCAGATCTTACTTTCGGTTTCCAATAGTCAGGCCCCAATGATTCAGTGTAAATGACAATATACTTCACATGAAATGAAAGAATTTCGAACAGCATAGAGCACGCGAACACGAAACACTTCACATTGAGTCAATGTAACCTCAGATCTTACTTTTGGTTTCCAATAGTCAGGCCCCAATGATTCAGTGTAAAGTGCCTGTTCGCATCTGCATTCGGTCAGTGCTGTACCAAATTATTTTGTTCCACTCGCTAACTAGCGCATTTAGCAAGCTCTTTCAACAGAGCTATGCTTGACTTCACTCCAGCGCTTTCCTTCAAGAAAGGAGTTACCAAAACCAAAAAGTTTCAGCGTATCATAAAAGAAAATTGTGTTCAACAGTGTTCGATTGGGACCAGAAAATTGTGTAAGATATAAAAATCTATGAAAGGCTATCTTCTTCCACTAAATGGGCATAATCAATTAAATCAAGTATTAATCTGATATTGACTGCGTTTACATGGACATTAATATTCCGATATTATTCGGATTATGACCATATTCCAAATATGGCAATAGTGCGATTGAGGTGTTTACATGAGCTACTAAAAAATATTCTGTTCATATTCCCTGTTTACATGTAGTGCAGCATAGCACGATTAAGGAGTGTTCTATAGAATGGAAAATGATCGCGGGGGCATTCCTCATACCGTTTCCATAGTGTTCTGCAGTAACGTTACCAGCAGCAGTTAGCCATGCTACCATACTATATAATCTCGGTTATTTTCTTAATAATCCAAAAAACTACTATTCAACGAGTAATTTTAGCAGCAATTAAAGCAATATACCGGAGTAAGTTTAAGTATAGCCCTGCTGCCCGAGCCTTCTAACAGCAATATATTTCGCATAAAAAGAAAGATTTTCAAACAGCACAGACCTATCGCGAACGCGAAACACTTTACATTGAGTCAATGTAACCTCAGATCTTACTTTTGGTTTCCAACAGTCAGGTCCCATTGATTCAGTGTTAAGTGCCTGTTCGCTTCTGCGTTCGCGTTCGGTCTGTGCTGTACCAAATTATTTTGTTCCACTCGCTAACTAGCGCATTTAGCAAGCTCTTTCAACAGGGCTATGTTTGAATTCACTCCGGGGGCCAATAGGCGTAGACGCATCCAGTTGATGGAACAGGCATGCAATAGCTTTACAGTTGCCCTGTATCTCATGCCACCCAGAGCCACTTGCACAGTATGGATGAGGGTCCGGAGCAAAGATTGGTGGGAGAGGGTTGTCCTGAAGGAGTTTTCTGACGGCGACTGGAGGGAGAATTTCCGCATGTCACGGTGATCTTTTCACAAGCTATGCATAATGATGGAGGAGGTGATGCGACCGGAGGAATCCACCGTACGTCCACCTGTACCATTACAGATTCGGGTGGCTATTGCGCTTTACAAGTTAGCTAGTTGTGCGGGTCGTTGCAAATCAATTCGGTGTGCACAAGAACAGCATAGACCTAACGCGAACGCGAAACACTTTACATTGAGTCAATGTAACCTTAGATCTTACTTTCGGTTTCCAATAGTCAGGTCCCATTGATTCAGTGTAAAGTGCCAGTTCGTTTCTGCGTTCGGTCTATGCTGTATCAAATTATTTAGTTCCACTCGCTAACTAGCGCATTTAGCAAGCTCTTTCAACAGGGCTATGCTTGAATTCACTCCGGTGCGATCTTTTAATAAGGGTCCCTAACTTGGAGGTGGCATCTACCATCGGCGAGCGCTTCGAGAGGGCGCACCATATCCCCAACGTAATTTGATGCATTGACAGTACCCACAACCCTGTACTACCACCAACAGATGGGTACCGGGATTTTGTGAATCGCAAAGGGTGGCCTTCTTACGTCCTCTAGGCAGTAGTGGACGATAAGTATTGGTACGTCTGTTTACATCTATCCGGCCTACATGTTTACTTTGATAAGGGTGACCAGACGAAGGCTACTATTTTCCCCGGACATACTCTTTTGAGACCTGAAAAAAAATGTCCGGAGGGATTTTCAAAATTTACGTCATATTTTTTTTTTATGACTTTGATGTGTACTCTTTTTCACACTCATATCTGGTCTATCTAACTTTGATCCCCCATTTCCTTTTAACATTTCAGGATACAGTCCTATTGATCAAGTTTTTCTCTTATAACATCTAAACATAACTAGCCTATTAGTTTTAACAAATAGATACAATAGGGCTTATCTATTGATGCATGTAATTGTAACCTGCATTAATGTGGGTTTTCATAATCAAAAACAGTTTATACTATGTTTAACTGTATTAGGTATTATAAAAATAGGTGTTTGAGTACTAGCTTAAAACTTCTCCCCATCATTCTCACCAGTTTTTGAAGTGTAAACTGCCAGGTACCTGGAAGTGCGCACGATGCCAATGTGCTGCGGCAGTCACAGCTCTTTAAAGGAGAAAGCCGGCGTGAATCAACACGCAGTCCTACTGTTTTGTAGTGCCAAGCGCTATTGTTAGCCACCTCAATCACTGGATTTCATGCAAGGCAGACTGAGATAGTGAAACGGCAGCAACGTTAACAGAATGGGGCATTTCAAAATGAAAGCAAATCGATTAGGTTTTGTTTTTGACATGCCTCATTTAGTTAGTGTTAGCTGCCGTTTCACTATCTCAGTCTACGATGCACAAAATGTTATCATTGAGGTAGCTTTCAGTAGCGCTTAGCAGTATAAAACAGCTGGGCGAGGTGTTGATTCACGCCGGATTATACCTTTAAGAAGGCCCATCTACTCCCTAAGGTAAAACAGAGCCCATTATATAATTAAATCTAGTCTGATGTGATGTCCAAGTTCCTTAAAGTGACTAACTCTATGGTATAACTTTTAAGGAACAAAGGTGATTGAAGGAAAGCTGGTTCCCTTCTTCATACTTGGAGATCTAGCGTACCCATTAATGGACTGGCTCATGAAGGGATACCCTAAATCTCAGCTCTTGACACCTGAGCAGGACTCTTTTAACGTCCATCTCAGCTCAGCGAGAACAGCTGTTGAAATTGCATTTGGGAGGCTGAAATCTAGTTACCTCACTCACGTCAGATCATGCGCTACGTAACTTTCGTAAGGCACTTCCGCGCAACGATCTGATGTTGAAGCCCATCAGAGAGATTTCAAGCCATTATTCTCTAACCGGACCAATCAGGGCCGCTAGCTGCTGTAGAGGGTGTGACGTAGCGAATAAGCAACTGTTTTGAATCCAACCAATCCAACAAACTTAACCAGCGTCATTGGTTGGTTTCGATGTGCTGCAGTGTACGTCAATTAAATTGATGGACAAGCCGTTTGCCCAGTTAGATTCAAGGATTTCTGGCTCCTGAAATATCTCGTCTATCGCTGAATATCAGATGAACGCGCGTAGCGCTACATCTGACGTGAGTGAGGTAAGAAATCTAGATGGAGAGTCCTACAAAAACTCAGTGACTTTCACTTCACCTTTGCACCGTACATGATTACAACCTGTTGTGCGTTGCATAATTTTTGTGAGCTGGAGAAGGAGATTGTCCCAGCCAATTGGGTTTAAGAAGTTGCAGCTGTGGCCTTACCTCAACCCCTTGGTGCCCCACAGCATCGAATTGCTGAGGGGTGAGGAATGCCAAATCCCATTTGATTCACTCCCTCATGTTTAAGGACAAAAACAACAATGGCAAGATTTTCCCAGTTCTCTTACATTCCTCTTTTATCACTGGTAATAGTAATAAAAAATAACCAAAATCAAGCAATATTGAAAAGTGGTCACCCTATGTACAACCAAAAATTGAGCGTTGTTTACTCACTTTTTTCAGTGATCTGCAGGCGCCAAATACAGACACACGAACACATCACATGCATCTTGTGCTGTCCATGTTTTCTTAAAAAGTGAACAATCATAATTGAAAGAGAAAAAACAGAATGGCACACCAATGATTACATACACACACTAAATACATCCACACTCAAACACTGTCAGACTAGCCTGATTATCATCGACTTTCAAATTTCTTCGAGACTTGGTCTAACCAAGACCAAAACAATTAACGTTTCCCAAATGGCATGGTTGACCTGCCTCCCTATGTTTGCTCCACCACCACCTTCCTTAGGTCATTGTGGTAGTAACATGTAGTAACAAGTAGCATGGAGAGGACTTATAACATACAATGGTTTTATTTAGCCACACAGTATTGTAAAGGGCACTCACAAAAGCAAAAGGACATTTTGATGGCAGCATTATGATGTGATTGAAACAAACCTTTTTGTTGTTGTTTGCCATGCTTTCATCGATGTTCATAGAGAAGGGAAATCTCCTCATATTTGCAAAAGTCCTCTCTGAGAATGTCCGCCCTTTACCTCACTCACGTCAGATGTAGCGCTACGCGCGTTCATCTGATATTCAGCGATAGACGAATTATTTCAGGAGCCAGAAATCCTTGAATCTAACTGGGCAAACGGCTTGTCCATCAATTTAATTGACATACACTGCAGCCAACCACATCGAAACCAACCCAAGACGCTCGTTACGTTTGTTGGATTGGTTGGATTCAAAACAGTTGCTTCTTCGCTACGTCACACCCTCTACAGCAGCCAGCAGCCCTGATTGGTCCGGTTAGAGAATAATGGCTTGAAATCTCTCTGATGGGCTTCAACATCAGATCGTTGCGCGGAAGTGCCTTACGAAAGTTACGTAGCGCATGATCTGACGTGAGTGAGGTAAGTCCGCCCTAGCAAAGTTGGACGGATGTCACATTACGTACTGTATATAATATAATTGATTAAAAATATATCCATCCCCAATTAATTTGGCATTTTATGGGAACAGTAAAACAAATGCATATTTCACCAAGATAGAGATTAAAACATTGAAATAGTAGGTAAGGAAGTACCCAAGCCATGTATCATTTTATAGGATGTTGCTGTTCGCGACAGCTTTATTCCCGGCAGGGCTACTTTGTCCATGGACAGGGTCTGGGCAAGCTCAACAATTACTGGAGCAATCGAAAAGGGGATCGAATGCTCTGCCAAGGTTCCAAGGACCATTGCCTAAAACACAGAGTGTACAATGATTACAAAGATGTTGTATGATTGTGAATAATACCAATAATAATATTAATAACAACGGGTACCTGCATCTTTCCCTGGAACTGCTGCCTTATACTCTCTGGGCCCTGGCTTGCCTGGCTTGTCGATGCCTGACAGAAAGTGCTGGCAACACTCTAAGTCGATGCAATGATTTCCATTTTCTTCGTGTGAACATCAGTTTTGACATGTGAAATCAAAGCATGGCTGCCCTTATTTGCGTATCTTATGTCCTTGTGGCAGAGGACACACCTGGCCAATCCCTCTTTATCAATTTTTTTTGAAGAAGTCGCCAATACGAAAGGACACCTCTTGACCCTTCATTGACACCTTTCCCTCCAGCTTCAACCAGGCCCACTTCCAGCTGCATTTTATGGCTGCATCCAGCTTTTTAATAGCTGCAAGGATAATGTTTGCATTAGTGCAAGTGGTACATCACTCTTCTTCACAGTGCATCTCACTTTTGCAGTTTGACAGTTAAACCCGCGAGAACACTAGCGAACTTTCCATCAGAAGCAAGTAGCCTAAACTCTACGTGTGTGAATGTAGCAAAATGGTGACAAAAGCTACAGTACCGACTAAAAATAATAGCAACATAATAGCAACCGCTTAGTGGCTTATTGTCTAACACACGACAAGTCTTTCATGACACGCTCTTCCCTGTTTTCTTCTCTCACGCAAATGTTGCGCTGAAAAAAGTGACACCTGTCTTCTCAATGGATAGAGCCAGATGAACCATTAAATAGGTCTAACAACTGAAATGAGTTTAAAAAAATACCAGGGTTCACGTATTTTCATGTTGTCACAAAAGGCTTTTCACATGGGCTAAGGTGGCTACCCTAGAAGTTTAAGCTTAGAGCTACAACTTCATCTTCAGCCTTTTCAGCCCTGGCGCAAATAATCCTCACACTTCCCCAACATGGACTCACCAGTTGGAACTACAGAGATACTAGAAAAAGTCTGTGTTTCTTATTTCATGTGGTTAACCGTTAACTAACGCGCACATATTTGTTTATGTCCATTTCCCTCAAGATCCTTATCAATACTATGGTTTCCTTTTCTGTCCAAAAGAGCAGTTTTTTTTGGTGCTGCCATATTCACTCCTGATATCTTCCACGAAAAAACTTTTTAACTTTTTTAATGGCTTTAGCTCAAAAACGCTCACGAAAGTAAAGAGATACATGAAAAAGTAACTTTGTTGCAAATGGTGCGTCGTCAGCCAGTTTGTTTGCCATAATGTCACTCTCAGTTGTCGCAAAATGCAGTGAATATTCCGATAGGGTGCCATAATGCGATTAAGGTGTTTACATGCACAGAACGCACCTCAATAATCAGAATATGATTGGTATACTCCACCTACCTTATTCCGATAATTGCTTATTCGGAATATGACCTTATTTGGGTTAAGCAATCAGAATATTGCGTTTACATGGCACAATCATATTCGGAATATGGTCATAATCCGATTAATATCGAAATATTAATGTCCATGTAAACGCAGTCATTGTTACCTCCTGTGTACAAGAGAACTCGAAAACTACTGCACGGATTTGGATGAAACTTTCGGACGTTTGTATTGGGACAAGTAAGAACTGATTAGATTTTGGTGTCGATTGGTGATCCATAACACCATCAGTGATCACATTGTCTTGGCGGAGGTCGCTCTCTTCTAGTAACTAATATGCCTGTTTTTCATGAATTTGGATTGAGTCTCATGAATGATATAAATAAGGCACTGTTTCAATCTATTCGCATAAACACCTGCTATAATTTTGTATTCAATTTTTAGAAGGCTAATTGCTCTCCAGTTGTCAATTAACAAACTATTTTTTACCAGGTTTCAGAATTAAGGTAATAACACCTTGTTTCATTGTGTCAGTCATCTCTCCATCCTGGAAACACGAATTTAACAATGCAAAGAGAGGTTTCTCCAGTATGTTCCAAAAATGTACATAAAACTGTGGTAATTCCATCTACACTGGGTGATTTTCCTTTTTTCATATTCATAATCACACTTTTAATTTCAATGGATGATAAAGGGGAGTCACATATATTACGGAACTCATCCTTTATCACTGGGGTATTACTTTGGACTAATTTAATGAAATCCTCAGAACTTGTTTGAGAAGACTGATAAAGGTAACATGCTCTGAAATGGGAGCGTGTCTATGTTCCCACAATTCTATGTCATAGGGCCCAATTTCCTTTCCTGGTGAACCAGAAGCTATGTGTTGACGCCCAGGGGGCTGGGCTACACAAACCTTCTGGTACACCAGTGATTCGCTCTCCTCCTCCGTTTTCGAAATAACCGGGGCAGCACGACGAATCAGGATCGTAGGGAGGGATTTCAGTGGGTATGACGTTTCTGTTTTGGTTCCCGACCTGGCGGCGCTTACGTGACGACACGTCCTACGTCACAAAGCTTCAACGTGAGTGGTCGAAGTGTCATGTCATTCATATGAGGTTGCTCCAACCACGTGCAAGCATCTTTTGACTAAACCACGCCTGCGGAGAGGCGTGAAAGGGCAGTGTGCCAGTAGCCTGTTACTTACAGGCTACTGGTTCACCAGGAAACCAATTTCCCAAATTTCCTAAGAAATGTGGGAACATAGGGCCTATTTTCCAAAAATTCTGTGAAAAATAAAAAGTTCCTAACAAATGTGGGAACATAGGGCTGTGGGAACATAGAGTTGTGGGAACATAGAGCTGACCCCTCTGAGGGAAATCAGTTTAGGATCAGCACAATAATTTCCATCGATCTCCAATGCAGAAATTGAGTTTCTTTTGGCATTTCTTTTTTTCAAGTGAAAAAAAGTTATTTGAGTTCCTTTGATTGACAATTTTTAAACCTATAAATTTCAACATATTTGCATCATGGCCTGCAGAATGTAAATGTCTTGCAACAGGTCATAATTTTTCCTTATTGCACGTTTATGTTTAAGAAATCCCAACATAAAACAATCCACAAGGGCATGTCAATAAATACACAATAAAAGTGGATGATTCTGGCATTTATTTTGTATGCTTTGCCTGTTTTGGGATGTGTGAATGCACTAGTTGGTCTCTTAGGCTTGATCTTGTTTGGATCACTCCATAAAATGTGCCAATGGCGGTACACAGAAGTAGATACGTGGGTGACGAGTTTTAGTGCTAGTGTGTTGGTCATAAAGTCGGTACGCTGGATATTGCCATTGTCTATGAGTGCGTCTGAATATCTCCTACCGCGGAATCTTTCACAAAGCTCCCCTGCTGCTGTTCAAATTTTGTGTCGTTGTGGCTGGAAACTCTTGTAATGTAAGAAAGTATTCCGACCTGTGTCTTTACGGAATATCTCGGTGTGCAGGGCGTTATCCACCTTTCTTACCAACACATCCAAAAATGGCAGGGCCTTGTCATCATAACACAATGTCAATGTAGAGGGCAATCTGGTGTTTACGTAGGCATTAAAAGCAATGAGTTCTTCTTTTGATCCTGACCACAAATAGACAGGGATGTCGTAGTGGGGGTAAAGGTTGACTGAGTTACCAGGGCCCCAAGTAGTGGGAAGGCCCTTGGAGTGGAGTTTGGAGTTTTATTCTAGAGGGTAATGGGAGCCCAAGGCCACTGCTTGGGGATAGGGCCCAGAATTTGGTGCTACGCCCCTGCATATAGATGTTGCCTATAAATCTCAGACACATCTTCAGGTGTTTTTTGAAGGGGTTGTCATTATAGATAAAGTCAGTCAAATTTACTCATGAACAGATTGCCATAATTAGGTGCCATAGGAGAGCCCATTGCAGTACCTTGGGTTTGCAGGAAAAAAACTGTTTAATAAAATAATTCTTTTTTCTAAGAACTTCATTAGCTAAAGACTAAAGAAAATCAGTATGTGACACAATTCATCCGTAGAAAGTATTCCAGAGCTGCCAGCCCCGCATCATGCAGAATATTCATGTACAGTGGTTAAAGTGGCATTTGGCTGGAGAGGGAACCCTCATATTTTGTGTCGGCATAAACAAAGGAAAATATATAGAGCAAGAATGGGATATTGTTCTGCGGACTGCGTACCCCCGCATTCCCCCCTACTTTAACCCCTGTTCGTGTATAAACTGGTCACATCCATAGAGCACAACATAATGATGTCAACCTCTCAAATGGATGATAGTTTCAGAAAATCAGTGGTGTCCTTGTGAAATGATGGTAGACTATGCAGGAGTCCTTTATAATGGTCACAAATTTAGGCAAAAGCCCCGTTAACCCCGTTGTGGTTACCAAACACAATTGGTCTCTTGTGAATTTTGGGGTGGGTGTAAAATACTGGCCTCAAGGGATTTGATTGCAACAAGTGTCACAGGGGTCTACAGACCCTTCTAAACAACTTGGCATGAACTCTTAAAGGAGAAATTCAGTGCGATAAGGACCCAAAGTATATTGCAACATCATAAAAAGTTGGAAAACTTGCAGAGAGCAGAATTTGAATACGTTCTTGTAGGCCAGAGAAAACAACTTCTGAATATTTCCCCATTAACTTTGAAAGGGCTTGGTCTTGTTAAATCTAAATAGCTGCCTGAATTGGCAAGGCGACCGAGTGACACAACTTGCCTACAGTAGATTTCAGTTAGGACACGGTGTTAGTCTCCAAGACTACTTAAACAGAGTGTTTGAGTCTTTACCTACCATCAGACCACGTTGTTTGTCAGAGTCTAGTTCTTTGTTGAGCTCTTTGTTCAAGATCTTCTCGTGTATTGATGATTTTGAAGTGGAACTGTGAATCTGGCGGCTCAGTGGCCCATTTCTGAAATTTTGTTACAAATGTCGGAAAGCATGTAGAGCACCCTCTTCTGTAATTCTGAGTAAAAGACAAGAGCAATTACAGTAAGAGAGCAATTGTGTCAAATTCTCACTTTCTCCTGTATTCAATTTAGTACACACATACTCTTTTCCTCCATCAGGAAGCCATCTTCTGCTCGTCTTGGAACTGAGAGTGACCTCGATATAGGTCTTGACCTTTGGCTGGACCGCCGCTCTCTGTAAGACCTGGAATGGGTTCTGGATCTAGAACGGTACCCACTGGTTCTAGCAATGGGAATTTCCACCAATCGGGACCGGGACCGACGGTCCTTTCGCCGGACCTCCGCTCTCTGCCAGACCTAGAATGGGTTCTGAATCTAGAACGGTGCCCTCTGGCTCTAGTAATGGGAATTTCCACCGATGGGGACTGGACTTGTAGTCAAGACCGCTTAGACCAAGACCAAGACAATACCAAGACCAGAGGCTAACGAGACCAAGACAAGACCAAGACCAGAGGCTAACGAGACCGAGACGAGACCAAGAAAAATTGAGGCCGAGATCAAGACCGAGACCGTAAAAAAATAGACTAGGCTATGTTGGAAGTTATAACTTGATTTGAAAAACAACCTTGGCTAACATTAAACTCATATTAGAGCGTATTATTTCAACTGCTGGCAACGATGTGGATAGGGATAGCAATGTGGTCAGAAGATAAAAACTGTTTTGATATCTTTTTTGATAGCTGTTGAACCAATAATTAAAAAGAAATGACCATGCTTTTACCAGCACAAAATGCCTACTGAACTCATGGTGACAAAAATGAGTGTCAGTCCTACTCTATAGCAATATTAGGCTAATTAAATACCAGCAGGGGGATATCCCCTAGTCACCCACTGGGAGGTAGCTGGGAGAATGACAAAGTCAACTCCATTACATGTTGGCCTTGCTTCTACTGGTAAAAGTAAGTCTTTGAGAGCGGGTTTCTCAAGCCAGGTGGCACATTAGAAATTTTTGGATGTTTTTTTTTTTTTTTTTTGTGCATTTTAGATAGCTAGCTCCTTTAAACTTTTAAAGCATTTAAACCTACTGCCATAATGAGATGAATGTGCCACAATAGGCCAACTTGATGGGTGCATTCTACTTTTTATTTTGTTTCCTTTAGTTTTAGATGTAACACAACATGCAGTGTGCCAACGGTAATTAAAAATAAGAAATAGTTCCACACAATGGGCAAGACATGGCACTATGCAGCCTTCATAACACAAAATGAAATACTGACTTAGACAGTTTAAATTTGTACTTTTAAAGTAGAATAGGTTGAGCACAAGATTAACCCCTGTACTTTTCTGAGATGCATTTCATTCATATCTGCCCATAACTGCTTATTTTGATTTCTGAAAGTTGGCAACCCAACCAGGCCTACCAACATACTCTGTCTATAACAAATGGGGTTGATGCAGCCTGCACTTTTACTGCTTGATGATTCTCATCATTACATGCGGTGGCTGAGTTGGTAATGCAAACCCCGGAGCGGATTATCAGCGGTATACATTCGCTATTACATCAAGTGGAATGGATTCTTTCGGGATGCAATAGAGATAATTTTGAGAATACATCAACGGCGTTCATTTAACGCCTGATAGGAGTCACTCGCAGGAGATCATTCACAAGCGTCGATGAGCCACTAAATACGGGAGTTTTTACGATGTCTGTGTCTCGGTAGCCTATACTAAATTTACGAAAATTAAAGATGAAAGATTTAATTCCCATAAATACATTAGAGATCGTGTTAAGCATGACATCGCGCTCACGTAAGTTAACACATGCCTATGCATACACGAACATTTCATAAATAAATTGCCTGCATTTTGCTAATGGAAAGTAAACTTTTAGGACAGTAACTTAGAGAGCCGCGCACGTTCAGTTAGATACAGCTCTGTCACTGAGAGACCAGCCCATAAATGCATTTGTGAGCCTTGCTCTGCTGCAGCAAGGGGTGTCTTTTGCGCACACTCACTTTCGTTTTGGTGCGTCTCATTGTTTAGGCTGTCATTTAAACCGGCAACTGATATCGTTAAAATATATATTTATTGCATTTATTTATCTTGTCTTGGTCTTGGTCTTGCAAGACACCAAGGCAAGACCAAGAGATCCGAGACCAAGACAATACACTGTCAAGACCAAGACGAGACCGAGACCACGTAAAATTGGTCTCGAGACTGGTCAACCGGTCATCTCGTCAGCCGCTATCCCTTTTATGGTACTTTCACACTGTACAGGTCCGTTGACGGATGACGGACGGCGTGTCTGACATATCGGGGAGTAGTGTTTGCAGATACACCCAGCAGCCAATCAGATTGTTTACCGCTAAAACAAAAAAAAGCCGGCAACTTCCTGCTTCTTCTTCCTGTTTTCATTGCAAAATGGATCCTGTGCTAGCAATTCGTGTTTTGCTGCGTGTGACCATTGTGACCATCTGTATACGGGCAGGCGACGAAGAGGTGTTCGGCATCTTTTGTGGGTTCACCCCATTCTTCAGGCGGGGGAGGAACGAGGAGAATATCATGCACTTGTGCAGGAGCTGCGCCTGGATGATCTTCTCTTCAAGAGGTATTTCAGGATGCCCCTGGAGTACTTCGACGAGTTGCTCGGAAAGGTGGGCCCCCTCATCACCAGGGCAGACACTACTTCTCAGTCTGCAATTGGCCCTGCCGAGCGACTCGCCATTTGCCTACAATAGATACACGTTTGGTAACATTTTGGTTCACTGACTTTGGTTTATTGACTTGGTAACATTTCCCAATATGCACATACACTGCCTTTTGTAAATACAGTCCATTCAGTGCACATTTGTGGGGGAAAGACTGTTAAATTATATAGTTAGATAAGGACCATCTTTTGCATTTCCATTTTCCACTTTCCGTGTTGTATGCATTAAATGAGCGTATCCCCAATAGGCTCCAGCGAACACCAGCTCCTTATACTACAACTACAAGGGAACATTCTCCTTGGTCCTCCTGGCTCTTGTTAACGCCAACTATTTTTTCCGAGTGGTTGACAACAGAGGATACAGCAGGACCAGTGGCAGCCTCTGGAACTCTGCGTTTGGTGAAGGGCTTCGAGGCAGCACACTTGGAGCAGCGGGGCCCACTTCCCTACACCTTTGTGGGGGATGAAGATTTCCCGTTGATGACCCACCTGATGCGGCCATTTCCTGGGCGTCACCTCCCAACGCAGAAGAGGGTGTTCAGTTACCGCCTCAGCCGGGCACGTCTGGTAATAGAGTGTGTCTTTGGGATCCTGGCTTCTCGTTGGCGTTTGTACCGGTGTGTGATTGGCACCAGTCCAGAGGTTGCGGAGCTGTCTGTGAAGGTCTCTGTTGTCCTGCACAACTTCCTCCGGGCGAAGAAGCTGCAGAGGTGGAGAAGGCCAAGGCAAGAGCCAGACATCGAGCCATCCACTGCTCTTGAAGCCCTGCTAGAGGCACCCAGGCTGGGTTCCAACAACGCTACCCGTCAGGCCACCGGGAGGCATACTGTGCCTACTTCAACAACGAGGGGGCAGTACCATGACAGCCCAGTGCCTAAAGGCTTTTTTCAAAGCCACCCAAGCAGTTCTTTTTAGAGCTACCCATGTTTTCCTCTTAAAAAGCATATTCCAAGTTCACCTTTACATAACTGCTTTAACCATTTAAATGAGCTTCACTGTTATTTTTAAAGGTTCATGTTGTAATGATTTGGTTTGTTCTATTTGTTTCATTACAGCTACAAGACCATTCAAGAATTCACCTCCAGTACAACTGCAAAGACAACATCAAAAGACATCTTTTTTTTTGCTCCTGTCACCAGCTCGCCGTCCACTACAACCTGCCCCGCTACCTGCTGCTGCAGTCACCGGCCTGCTGCCTTCAGGGAGGTTGCTTGACGTGTCCCCCTGAAGAAAACGTAATGTCGAAACGTAAGTCGTTTTTGCACAAATAAAAAGACTGCATCAGTGTGCTCCTGTCCTCTCCTTAAATACATTATGTTGCCATCTCTCCCAATTCACAATATAACACCTCTACATCCTGTGTCCAATTAATGAGCTTGTGTAGTGGGTAGGACGGATGCCTTGATTGGGTCAGGTGGATCAGCCCTGTTAAATATGGCCGCGTCCTCCGGTAGATCATTAGTGCCTTTCGTTTCTTGGCTTCACACAGGAGCTCTTTGTTGCGCGAGTGAACCCTGGCTTGGTGCCTGCGTGATCCTTCACCGGAGTGTGTTTGCGTCCAGCTTCTTGCCTTGACAAGTACCATTTTGTGTTTTGAGTGCGTGTGTGTGGGCAGGGAGCCCACCTTGTTGCCTAAGTGGCCGTCCTTGTTGTTCAACGTTTGTATGTCTATTGAATGTGCTATTTATTTAGGCCATTGGGTCTGTGCAATATTCTGTGAGGAGAGACAATAACCTTGTTGTGGCCATTGGCTTGCTGAATGTAATTTCCACAATTTGTGTGTGACCGATGTGCTATGTATGGAGTGTTTGCCTACTGAGTCATTTTTGAAGTGTACTGTGTACTATTTATCCAAACACTTTTGCTGTGATATTTATTGCCCTCAACTGTGAATTTGTTGAACTGAAGGCCTATTGTCTGTCTCTGTGTCTGTGTGTGTGTGTGTGTGTGTGTGTTGTGTACGTTATTTAAAAAAATATATATATAATAAACATTGTCTGCATTTTGAATATTCCAGTCCCTCTCTCTCCATTTTTATTTCCCTTTATTGGGAAAGCCTGCTGCTGGTCGTCTTCGGGATTAACATTCAAATTTAGGTTTGACTTATAATTTACTCAGTACTCCCCCTAGGGGTTACATTTGCTTTCTTCCAGGCATATGGAATTTTTTTAAACAATCATCTTATGTCACTGACCCAAAGACTGGAGGCCACTGGGGGTTACATGCCACCATTCCAACATACCGCCACTCCGACATTGAAAATACCGCCACTCCGACAATTAGACGTCAGTTGGCAAAATAGCAAACGTCCCTGCACTCCGACATTTTTTTTTTCTTGGTCGGAGTGGCGGCATGTTTGCTATTTTTCAACATTCCGCCATGAGGGAGCCTTGCTTTATCATGGCTGATGAGGCCAAAAAAGGTCCTGGCTGAGTCATTATTGAGAACCAAAAAAAAAAAAAACCTCTGAATTTCTAGCATAGGGCCTATTCAAATGGATATAAAATAAAGATTAAAACGTCTCATATAGTAAAGTGCATTGTTATAGTTCTTAAACGTTAATAGTCCTTCATTGTCTTTAGTGCTGGTTTCATGCATGTGTGAGAGCAACACAAGGAGTGAGTGCACAACTTGACTCATAAGCAGTTACTAAATGGAAAAGTGTTTTTTTTCTCTCTCTCTCTCTTCTCGGTGACCTTTGGAGTAGGCTACTTTCATAATGAAAAAAAATCACCGTTATAGTACAGGGGAGCTTAATTCAAAGTCTCAGAATTTCTTCAGTATATACCTTTTCTCATGTTCTATATGTAAATTAAGCTTTGGAATTGTAGGTATAGGCAATGAAATTCACTTAACAGTCTAAAATGCTAGCATTTAGCTCAATTTTACGAGGCTATCCATAAATGAAATGGAATATCTCGGGAATGCAATGAGATATCAGGTTGAAATTTTAATAGGATGGTCACAGGATGTGGGGCATTCTTTGGACAGAAAAATATTGTTAGACCCTGGTGACAATACTCCTCGAATTTACCCCTAATTTAGCCAAATATGCTAATTATCTCATTAACTATGCGTGATCCAAAAATGTCCCAAGCAGAAATGGATTCTATGCGAAAAAGCACTACAGAATTATGTGTAAAAAGTTTGGTAGTGACCTTTATCGCGAAGTTGCTTATTTATTATAGCGGGATTCCGGGCTATTCATGTGCCGCTGAAAGTAACCTATGACTACAGAAATAAATAATTTGAAATAGTTGCATTTGCATAAAAAATAATTAGATGCCACCTGCCCAAATAGAGGACCGGCTCATCAGATCGCACAGATTACCAGCCTGCTTCCACACGTGAGAGAATAGCCTATATAGACTATATATCCACAACAAACGTTAAGACACCCTTCCAGAATTGAGCACAGTAAGCAAGACACAGTGAGAGAGAATGCCCAAAGCATGTAGGTAAAAATTGTGGCAACCGTAGGGTGACAGCGGCCACAGCTCAGGGGAGAGCAGTGGGGAGGGGCACTTATCTCAGAGCAGGCGCACTTTTCCCTTCGCTTAAATAAACCAATAAAAGATAATGCCCCCAAATAGGGACGTGCTTCATTAGGCTGTCGGAATGTCGGTATGAAAAATGTTGGGATGGTTGATGTCGTAATGGAAGGATGTCGGAGTGGGGGATGTCGAAATGGAAGGCGGTCCCCGCCACTGGGCATTCTATAGTAAAATTGTAGGCTAGAAATCTACACATCTGCACATTTTAAAATGAAAGTTTAAAATTGTTTAATGAATTTATCAGATATGCATAAAGTAAGCCATTCCGAAGAAGAAACTGATGTGTGATGTTTTACATGCATTGATATGTAAAATATCAGTTACCGCTTTCAGAGCCGTAGGCTATGACTTTGCCCCATCCATCATTCCAACATAAATTACTGTCAAATACACACACAACAGGCCATCATGACCATTTTATATGTAGTCTGCTTCATCTCTCCTCATTTTAAGTCGTGCAAGACACCGGGAGGTGTGTGATTTTAATGCTTCTTCGGTTATCGATTAATTACTTAAACAATTTCTAACTAGAAAAGCGCTCAGAGAGCGCAGACCTCCGCCAAGGCAATATGGTCACAAACACAATATACATTCCAGATCGTGTTTTGCATCACCGATCGCCACCAAAATGTAATCAGCTCTTGCTTGTCCCATTATACACATAGTCCGAAAATTTCATCCAAATCCGTGCAGTACTTGTCCTGCTGACAGACAAACAAACAAACAGACAAACCAACGAGACCGAAAACATAACCTCCTTGGCGGAGGTATCAAACAAATAATCCATCATCAATTATTCATTAACAGCCGAAGTGAAAAGGAATAACACTGAGGCGTGCTTTTAGACAGCATGAACCTGAGGCATGCTTTTATACAGCATAGCAGAAATCACCAGACTGGAAGCTGTAGTTTTGGGCGAGTGAAATGGTTTTATTGGAATCAGAAATCACTTTAAGTCATTGCCTAACAATAATTGAAGTGCTTTTTATTCACAATTCGTAAACAATTCATGAGATCTGTGATAGGGTAGCCGTGTGGTGTAGGAGACATCAGGCAGAGGCAACAGATTAAGAGGGCCCAAAGGTGCGATTTATTTACAAAGTGGCAAAAATATTTAAGTAATCAAAAGCCCAAAAAACGTTGCACCGTGATGAAAGTTACAAACAAAACGTAAAACAAAGACAACGAATATTTAACGGTCTAAAGCCACATAAAGCAGACCAAAAGACAGCAAGGCTTGAAACAGCCCCCTTACCTTGATAGCTACACAAACATGAGATTTAGTCTCCCGATATCAGACAAGCCGGCAATTAAATAGCCAATTAGGCAATTACTTCCGCCAACACTGGCAAAGTCAAAATGATTATGTCTACCGAAAATCGGCACACCGCCCCTACCTGGCGGACATCAAATATACACAGAAAATAACATATGGCATTGATCACCCCAAAACATACAGGAACACAATATTAAGACAATGTTCCTTGCGCGCAAAGGAATGCATCTCAACATAGCACACATACAGACAGACATTACAAAACTTATAATAAGCAAATAAACAATGAAAATAATAATTATACTATAGTGCGATGTGCTGACTAGGGGGCACATCATCACAAGATCTAATAAAGACTTATTTAGGTAGAAAACATTTGAAAAGGATCTAGAGTTTGTTGGAGTTAAGAGTATATACTTATATACTATCTAGCATTTTTTTGTTGCTTGGCAAAATCCATCATCATCAGTTTAATGTTCCATCTCATGTAGCAAAGGGAAGAGTATGTCTTCTGGGCTGGCTGTACCAGGGTTGGTTGGCAAGCAGATGACTTTGCGGTGCAATTGCTCTCTGTATATCAACCTGTGTTTTGATTTGATTTAGCACAATGTTGAAGAGCTTGGAATCACATGGACAATCAAAGAAACTGTGAGTGGCACACAACTTCACAAACCAAGGAGCCATCAGCACATATTTCCTTCACAAATATAAAGTCTCCTCTTTCAAGAATGAAACAACCATCCCTTTCTGTGGTAGAAACTGTCCTGAAATTCGCTTTGAGAACAGGCTTGCAATTTGCCATTTCTAACTCAATTTGTCATTTGGCCACCTGAGCGATGGGGTTTCCTTGATTGTCTGACCTCACAGCTCTTGATAAATTACTTGGATAGATCTCGAGCATAGCCTAGGTAGTGATGACAAAACTCATCGTCTGAGTGCAACAGGATGGTCATGACGACTGTGAGTGCAAGCAAGTGTCTGTAGACTTCAGGAGAGACAACTTTTCTGAGCAGCACAGGTCCTGTGTAGAGGAGGAATTGGCACAATTCTGTAGCCTTCCAATTCTGTAGCTCCATCAAAGTCCTAGGCTGCCTGGCAAACTCGGATGGCAGCGTCCCATTTAGGGAGGTGGTATGTAAGGGGTAACGTTCTGTGAGCTGGTTGTTATCCTGGAATATCTCCCGACTGAGCAATGCATCACATCCCGACGCAAAGCGGAGGCTATTTAGGATAATAATAATAATAATAAAAACACATTTTTATAATTCATTTCATAGTTGTCTTAATGATTAACATATTAGATATTGTTTTCCGTGAAAAGTAGTTCCCAACAAGATGATAGATCGCACATTCTATAGATCACTCAGCCTATTTATTGTAGCTCACGTTGAACTGGACGTTGCCATTAATTGTGAAGTTTGACAGGGTGAACTGGACTTCTTTGGGTATGTTAATGTTGATATTTCCGTCACTGCTGTTTTCGTTGCCTTTTTCTGTCTAGCTTGGCGTTGCCGATGACCCAGCTATAATAATAATAATAAATAACTTTGTTAGCCTGGAAATAACAGAACTGCTGTCAGACTAGTAGGATAGGCCTATAGGCTAGGCTATGCTCACCTGCTATGCTGCTGTTGTTGGGGTCAGAGGACACTTTGTTCCACTTCTCCCTGTCTGTCAGGGATGGAGTCGAGTAGCTCCTCAAACTAGACTCGCATCTGTGCCCAGTCACCGACATTATTTCCCTACTCTTTAGACCAGCTTGCGACAGGAGTTGGACAGCTGTGCTGCGTAGACTGTGGTTGGTATACGTAGATACACCTGATGCTTCGCATATTTGGGCTAGAAAATTATGACCGATGGGCTCACAGGAATACCACACATCCTGGCCGTTCAAAAGCTGTTGATCTTTTCTGAGGATGC
>JAODXP020000511.1:0-19558 GCA_027497455.2 Sardinella longiceps | reverse complement strand
AAGGCAACACTCTGGAATGAGGTAAAAATTTTGCACAAACGAATGAATAAATCTTTTGTTTGACCTTTTACAGTGCACTGTTTCTCTGTTTGCAACGAAATGCTGTCATTTTAAAATACAGCAAAGGACTGTGAAAAATACAGTATGTTGTCGGTGACCCTGCTTCCATTAAAAAATACTGTACATTTGCAGTGACAAGTTAGTTTTAAAGTGTTGCAATAGTACGATAGTTATCTCCTAGGTTTAACGTATGTTTGATTGCTCACTCAGTCACCAAACCTGCTGCACATTTGGAAGTGTGACTCAAAGCAGTGAGTCATGGTATCTTGTCTTCTTTAGACGGATGAATGTAGAAAAACTAGTCCATATTTCCAAATGTGGAGTATCAGATGAACAAATGAACAGTACTACAATGTTGTAGATTATAGTAAGGTGCTTGAGGCGTCAAACATACCAATTCAAGCTAACACAAATAGTGTGACATAGAAGGTACGGCTCACCTTTAATGTTGGGCAAGTAATTATGTACTGTATTATATTTCAAGATTATTGTGATTATTAACATGCCAACACTAAGGCTGTGGCATTCTGTGAAATGCATTGTGCAGCAATACCTTTATGTCACCGTGAGGTTTTTGCATGTGTTATGCTTTTGAACACATGACAGAGGGTCTGCTCGCACAGACTTTTTCATCTTGACCCGTGTTATCTGCTTGCATTTGATGTCTGGCAGCACAACCAATCACCATCTGTCAGGGCCGTTTCAAGGTACTAAGGGGGCCCCAAGCAAACAGGACATAGGGGCCCTTAGGGGCCCCAGGCAATTGCCTGGTTTGCCTGTCCTGTTGCGACAGCCCTGCCATCTGTGGACAATAAAGATGAAGTTGAGTTGAGCTGAGTTGCGTACCTGTGCTAGCGGGTGCAGCGGTCAGTGCTGCAGTGGCCGCGGCCGTCGGGATGTCCACATGTGCCAGTGGCGAGGTGCCTACGGAGTTGACAGCACTGACGTTGCAGGAGCAAGCTTGGGCTGGCACGGGTAAGCGGCAGGAGAGACGGGAAGCGGGCAGAGCCCCATTGCATTCCTCCGGAGCACACGGAGAACCACTCTCTCTCTGCCTGCAGCACACCGTGTAACTCACAACCTGGCCGTTGGCCTGTCTACCTGGAAGGGGCTGAGAGAGAGACAGACAGAGAGAAAAGAGAGAGAGAGAGAGAGAGAGAGAGAGAGAGAGAGAGAGAGAGAGCGAGAGAGAGACAGAGAGGCAGAGAGGGAGAGAGACAGAGAGAGACTTGTTAGACACCTTCACTGAACGGTCTTTGGTATTCTTTGCCCTCAACAGTGCCTTCCAGGCAGCGCTACCTTCAATGCGTTACTCTGTTCAGGATTAGGATGAGGTTTGAGGGGGTAAGGGTTAGGAATAGGGTTGAGGTTGTGCCTTTTAGGCTGTGCTGCCTGGAAGGTGCCGCTGGGGGCAAAAAACACCATTGAGCTCACTGAGCCCAAAAATGCAGAAGAGAAATAGAGAAGACAGCACCAGGGGAAGGCCAGACAACCAACCCTGTCAATACACAGCCACACTTGTGCCACAAACCACAAATTAACACCCCCGCAAACACACATTAACACACCCGCAACCACACATTAACACACCCGCAACCGCACATTTAACAGCCACACACTGATTGATGTGTGCACTGCCTGGCACTGGCTACTCTCTGCGTCTCCTCACTACTGTCAATCTCCCCTCACATGCTACTCTCTGTCTCTGCATTGTGAATGGACATGTCACCACGGATGGGTAGTAATGGAATTTCCTTTTGACATCAAAGATGGAATTACCTTTTGACATCAAAGAAATCACCACGAAACTATGCCGTTTGTTGATTACACTTATCAATTTGTTTGAGATAGTTGGATCAGTTAGTAAATTAACAATAATTGATTTAAAATGCCAGGAAGCTGGCATGGGTACACAAAATTGTTCCAAGGCTGTATGTAGTTACATGTGGATTGCTATGTTGGCAATTAGGTGAGTCATGTTGCTTGTTATGTTGGTTACAAGGCTGTCAATATAGAGAGATGCTTGGACACTGCCCAACAAACAGCTCCTCCCTAGCACATAAAGAACATATTCATTGTTCTGATACAGAATGTGAGCAAGCCAGTGTGAGAACACTATTGTACGTTTAGACCATGAGCGATAAATGTCCAAGAGTTACCGAAGAGTCTCAAGAAACATCGCTTGGCATTGCAACAAAAGCTGGCTATGACATTAGCCATTTGAACGTTCAATCCTGCTTCTCTACAAGAGCCACACCAGGAAATTTGTTACGTTCTCAAAGTAGGCCACTTGGGATCAGAGGCAGGGGGGTGGGGGCCAGGAACCGGAGGATATCAGAGTCTTTTTCATGTCTATTTTTAGTAGGCTACTGCCTTTCTTATAATACATGACAATACATGTAAACCTGCCACTGCAGTTGTTATAACAAAGTTGTCATGCCTATGAATCAATGCAAACAGTCAGACAGTTGCAGGGGTGTGCCAGAGACACTGTTAGGATGTTGAGACATCAGGGGATTTGTGGGGCTTTAGGGCGGTTGTAACCCAAATGTGTCGACACCCTTTTCCTGCCCCCACACATCTCAACCCACAGTGTCAGCGCTGTGCTTCCTTATGAAGATGGTACATGGCAGGGGCGGTCCTACCCTATTTGGTGCCCTGGGCGAACACCTTTTCGGCGCTCGCGCGCGCAATAATAATAATAATAAAAAACTTCGGAGTGCCCATGATGCCGGCACCCGACGATGCCGCCCTGGGCAACTGCCCATATCGCCAATGCCAGAAGCCGCTCCTGGTACATGGTGATGGATGGCAAACGTCTGGCATTGGGATAACACTAGGTCTTGCCAGAGGAACAGCTTCTGCTTACAAGAGATAGCAAGACAGGATGTGGTGACATTTGAGGTCACATAGCTAAAACAGACTTTCTACATAAGATTTGTTAATTAACATTTGAACAGGGCTAGATTCTAACATTTCTACAGCAGTACTACATACCTTCCACATCAGGGTTATGATATCAGACTCCACAAATCTCCAGACCTGTGGGGCGGCAGATGGGACTATAGAGGGGGGTGGGGGGGGGGGGGCATGAAGGATGGGTGTAAGAAAGGAGGAGAGAGGGAAAAACAAGAAAGAATGGGAAAAAGAGAAGGGAGGGAAGGGAGGGGAGGGAGGGAAGAAGAGGGTGTGAAACTTAACAGAGTAAAATAACCTTTCCCAAAATAACTTCCAAAGCCACCCCTCACACACACACACACACACACACACACACACACAAACTCACAGTGAGCTCCAACCTTCATGGAGTTACAAAAAGACAGTTAGATGAGTAAATATGCTTTACACCTGCAGATATACTGCACACACACCTGACCTGGGGCCACCCCCGTGGTGCCCGTCCTGGTGACAGGATCTTCAGCTCTACTCGACACACACCCACATCCTGAAAGTGTGGCGCTGCCAACACACTTCTAAGTGAGACTGAGTCACTAACTGTTGATTAAAATTTCGTATATCCAAATAGGGCTGTGTCTTCCTTTATACCTAGGAGCATTCAAGTGCTTAACAAGTTGAATGTAAACAGGTTATTGTTGCCATCATAAAGTATGCACTTTCCTATGTATGTACTCAGTACTGTATGAGCATGTATGAGTGCATGTACTGTATGTACAGTATGTATGTATGTATGTATGTATGTATGTATGCGTGTGAGGGCATGCATGAGTGGGTTTGCACATGTGGGCGTGTGTGTGTGTGTGTGTGTGTGTGTGTATGTGTGTGTGTGTGTGTGTGTGTGTGTGTGTTTGAACTCACCCACATGTCCATGTCTAATTGTTGTTTTGCTATCTATTTCTTTGCTCCTAATCGCAAGACAAATTCCCTTTGGGGCAATAAAGGTTTCATTCATTCATATGGTGCCAATGACAGTGATGGATGGATAATGCATATCTGCCTGAACAGGCCAAAGACAGGCCTGAGTCTCATAGCAAAGCCAAGTTCAAAGCTTAGATGGTTGTGTATTGCACATACATTTCTTTTGAAGCATCACCTAATCACCTATAGCTGTTTACTATCTTCTTGAGATGATCTATGTTGTGTACCGTGGGCTATGACTACACGTTGTGTCAGGAAAGTGTTCATTACACTGATTCTGTGGTATCTATTTCCTCGAATGCCTTTACTTACTGAAAATAAAGCATGTTACTCAACACTTAAAAACTGGGAATAAAAACAGTAAGTCTGTGCCAAAATGTGTCATACTCGTGCCGAAGAGAGAAGAGTGTTTAGTAGCTCCTCTCTCCTTATTCATACTAGTGTCCTGACCAGCAGTACCTGTGCTTGGATGCACTCCCTCACCCTCCTTCATTCATACAAGTGTCCTGGCAAGCAGCACCTGTGAATGCAGTCCCCCCTCTCTTTATTCATGCTAGTGTCCTGCCCAGCACCTGTGCTTGAATGCACTCCCTCACCCTCTCTTTATTCATACTTGTCCAGGCCAGCAACATCTATGCTTGAATGCACTCCCTCACTTTCTCCTTATTCAGGCTGGGAAGTGTTACAGGAGTATCAAAGTCAGAACTGAGAGATTGAGGAAAAGCTTCTATCCTCAAGCCATTTGGACGTTGAATGACGACCACAAAGCATAGCCCAGTAGCTATTCTTGTATATACTTAAATATTTTTTTTTATATATATATAACAATTGCTATTTAATATTTTTGTTTTACATCACTGTATGACCAGCACTCTCCCCACAACGGCTAGGAAGCGCAGTCCTACGAAGGGTCCTGCCTTAACTTTTGGACACACTCAAAGACTACAGTAGCCTACACACATACTGTACAACAGGTACACTGACTCTTGTGTCAGGCCTAAATGACGAAACACACACACACACGTTACACATATTATTATTATTATTATTATTATTATATTACATATATTCAGAGATGCATAGTAACGAAGTAGAACTACTTAAGTAGCCTACTTACTGTAAGTACTAAAATTCAGTATCTGTACTTTACTGGAGTATTATTTTTTTCTCCTACTTTCACTTTTACTTCACTATATATTTTTGATGAGTTTAATACTTCTACTCAGATACATTTTTTATTTCCTGAATTGTTAATTGTTACTTTTACAAAAAAAAAAAAAAAAAAAAAAACGTTACAAATCAAACCACATCCAATGGTATTAATGCCAGACCAGTAAATGGCTATGTCACCAAGTTTTCATTATCATTAATGGCCAATTCAAGCGATCAAGTGATAGAGGTGACCATCCCTGGCCATGTTTTCCTTTGTTTGCCAAAAATACTATCAAATTAGGTGCCTACTCTGCCTCAGTTCAGCCAAATAAATGTAAAACAATATGATATTCAAACTTTTGACTGCTTTCGGTAATATACACAGTACTTCTACTTTTACTTTCAGTACATGAGTAGCATTTTTAAGAATACTTCTACTTGCAATACTTAAGCACAACACATTTTGTGTACTTTAGTACTTCCACTTAAGTATGGTGTAAAGAACACTTCTACTTCTACTCAAGTCACTTTTTTTTAACTTCTACTCCACTTCTCTACTCTATATATACATGTATTATTATTATTATTAGTAGTAGTAGTAGTAGTAGTAGCAGTATTAGTATTGTTAGTATAATTATTATTGTAAGTGAAAAAGAAAACTGAACAGAAGTTGTTATGTTCACTGCATGTTGCAAAGAAACTCGTTTCTACATTTGAGGCGTGAAGAGTGTGAAAATACTGTGAAGCGTGCAAATACCAACTACTGATATCAGTGTGTATCTGTGTACTTCCTGCACGTAGAACTCAAGGTTTTTTCCACCAAAAATGGACATTATCTACTTCCGAGGGTTTCTGAATCGTGAGCATAAAACATTTTTCACAGACTTTAGATTCAAAAGCCTCTAAAACCATTTTCCGAAAGGCAAGGCAAGGCAAGACAAGGCAGTTTATTTGTAAAGTGCATTTCATACATAGCGGCAACTCAATGTGCTTCAGCGATTAAAATGAAACAAGTACAGTACAAACAAATCAGGCCAAATCAACAAGGTTTGAGTTGGAGTGACAATACAGTTTATCAATATAGTTAATATATAGTTAATTTAAAGAAATATATATATGGCCAATTCCACGAAAAAGTAAACCTCACCTTAAAAATTTAAGTCTCTCCTACATGGACATACACATTCTTTCAGAAAACTTCCAATACAAAAAGTATCGTCTCAATGTAAATATTCAACTGAGCAAGTTTCGAAAAGGATATCTGTTTGTTAAAATTTTTACCCTATTCAGCTATAATGTAAGTCTATGGAGGGGCTTATAATGGGCATAAGTAGGTGATAACAAACACAAAGCTGCAAGGCTATCAGTTATTTTTTATTGTTGTATTACTATTTCTGACTTTACAGGTTAAAATCCACCGTTCACAATTGTTTTGTATCGTTTTGGAGGGTTTTTCCAGACGTCACGTCCATAACGTCACATCCATAACACCATTTCTCCCAATGAAAACCAACTTTTTAAAAATTTACATTTGAAATTAAGTCTTTCTCTGTCTTTACTGAGGTGTCCTGTTTTGTATGAATGTAGTAATATTTACATTTCTCTAAAAAATTCACACACTTCACAGCAAAAACTACGCTCTCTCAAAAGTTTGTCCGTTTTTCGTCACATCCATAACGCAAATTGAACGGCTCATATTCTTATAATGTAAATCATGATATACATTTTTTGTGTTTGCCTATATTCAGCCATGGAGTTTGCATAAGAATATGAACAAAATTGTGAAATACTGCTAGGTTTGCGGAGGTTATGTGGCATTTTGTTCATCAATAATGCATGAAAATGTCACGTCCATAACGCTGGAATTGCCCATATACAGTACAGACCAAAAGTTTGGACACACCCCCTCATTCAATGCGATTAATTTATTTCCAGGACAATTTGTATTGTAGATTCTCACTAAAGGCATAAAAATTATGAATGAACACGTATGAAATTATGTGCTTAACAAAAAAAGTGTGAGATTATGACAAACTTTTGGACCTGAACCCGATCAAGATGGTTTGGGGTGAGCTGGACCGCAGAGTGAAGGAAAAAGAGCCGACAAGTTCTTAGCATCTCTGGGAATGAATAACTCTTCAAGACAGTTGGAAAACCATTTCAGGTGACTACCTCTTGAAGCTCATCCAAAAAATAAAAAGAGGACAAAGCAGTTATCAAAACGGAAAAAGTATACTTCGATGAAACAAAAATATAAAACATGTTTTCAGTCATCTCACACTTTTTTTTATTAAGTACATAATGCCACGTGTTCATTCATAAGTTTGTTTATTTTGTAGATTGTCACTGAAGGCAACAGTCATGAAAATAAAGTAAATAATTTAATAGGAAAGTGTGTCCAAACTTTTGGTCTGTACTGTATATTTCTTTAAATTAACTGAAATGCCAGTTAGAGGCTTTTGCATCTGAACTATTCTTTTGTCTTTATCTCAAAAACAGACGCAAGGGCCAGGGGAGCTTATGTCGCAATCAGGACTGGGTCTTCTGCTGGATTGTGCAAAGCTTTGTATGAACACACACCCTGACACGGCCCTTTTTGGACCTCTGGAGTCTGCAGCTATGGCTAATTCTGTGCTAAATCAACACATTTTAGAGCCATTCTGTGCCAAATCAACAGATTTTAGACCATAAAATCCTTCATGTGTGAAGAATCTTGCGGCACCCATCTCCGTTTTCCTAACCCAGGGCAGGGGTCGAGGGCAGGGAGACACAGGGCAGTATGACTACAGCAGGGGGTTGGTCCTCTGGTAGTCCAATGTGTTAACTTTTTACCCACTTCATCTACTCATGACTTCCCAATCGAGAGTGGGACACACTACCACAATGCCAACTTTGTGAATGCCTCTCAGTAATGCTGGGAACAGTTTGGGGGTTAGGCATGTTGCTCTAGGACACCTCAACATACTCAATGGAGATATGGAGATATGGACTCATTACTTTTGAACGATTCAAGCTAGATCTATGTGTGTGTGTGTGTGTGTGTGCATGCGTATGGATTTTCCTGAGTGTCACGGGCATGCTGACATGTGTATGTCCTTGATAGGGCTAGATCATCTCTGAAGACCATCTGTGACTGTCAAGAGTTGGTTAACCCAGATAAAAAGCCATATCATATGAAACTATCATGCCACCCTCTCTCTCTCTCTCTCTCTCTCTCTTTTCCTCAGATAAACCATCATCCGCCTTCACCGGGGTTTTCTCAAAGCTGTGTGACCAAGCTTTTGTGTGTGCGTGTGTGTGTGTTGGTTAAGCTGTGTGTGTGTGTGTGTGTGTGTGTATGTGTGTGCGTGCATGTTTGTGTGTGTGTGTGTGTATGCGCTTGTGTATGCATGTGTGTGTGTTTGTGCGTGTGTGTGTGTGAGTGTGTGTGTGTGTGTGTGTGTGTGTATGTGTAGGCCTGTGTGTGTGTGTGTGTGTGTGTGTGTGTGTGTGTGTGTGTGTGTGTGTGTGTGTGTAGGCCTATGTGTGTGTGTGTGTGTGTGTGTGTGTGTGTGTGTGTGTGTGTGCATGTGTGTGCGTATGTGTGCGTGTGTGTGTTTGTGCGTGTGTGTGTGTGAGTGTGTGTGTGTGTGTGTGTGTGTGTGTATGTGTAGGCCTGTGTGTGTGTGTGTGTGTGTGTGTGTGTGTGTGTGTGTGTGTGTGTGTGTGTAGGCCTATGTGTGTGTGTGTGTGTGTGTGTGTGTGTGTGTGTGTGTGTGTGCATGTGTGTGCGTATGTGTGCATGTGTGTGTGTGTGTGTGTGTGTGTTGCTCTGGTATTTGGTAGCATACATCAGGGCACATTATCTGGCACCCTTCTTTCAGATATGATCTGGCCAATTTGAACTTCTTGAACATTCTTATTGCACTAATCGTGTCTCTCTCATACCCGTACATGTTTTGTCCAAGAACTGGCTCAAAGCTTTCACTTGGTCTGCTTGCCATGTTGTGCTTTGTCTTAGGGGGGACATAGAATGAAACTAGAAAAGAGCTCAGAGAGCGCAGACCTCCACCAAGATAATGTGGTCACAGATGGTGTTCTGGGTCACCGATCGCCACCAAAATCGAATCAGTCCTTACTTGTCCCAATAAACACGTTGTCCAAAAATTTCATCCAAATCCATGTAGTACTTTTCGAGTTATCTGCGTTACACCCATGACATATCCATGATTAATTACTGAACTTAACGCCGGCGTCGAAGTTCATTTTCTGCGCTATGAAAATAGCAAAATACCGCCGGCATGCCCCCAAAACTATATGCGCCATGCGTCAAACAACATTTGACATTGCATCGTCAAAATAGGGCCCTTAGAGTTGTTGTCAGACACAGACACACACATACAGACACCGGATAAACATGACCTCCTTGGTGGAGGCAACAACAAGCCTTGTACTTCTAGCATAACATTCAAGAGGGGTTTGCTTTCGTCATAGCTACTGATACCCTAGCCCATCACAACCTGATAATGACCACCCACAACTTGGCCCCGTTTGGTCTCAGGGACCAAAAAACACAGAAAAGCTTCTGGCGAAATGGTGTCATTTACATAGAACATTAAGGTGCAGGAAATGCATACAGTTACTGGTCAAATAACTCCTAGTTTCCAGACACATACTAAAAGATCCTGGGGCTTGATGCCTTTCTATTGGCAAATATCACCCATAACATATTGTATGGCTCACACACACACACACACACACACACACACACACACACACACACACACACACACACAACACACACACACACACAATACCTGCTGTTGCTGCCCCCTACCCTGAATAATGACCATAAGACTGGGGATCCATGAACTTGGCCTTGAGGCTTGGACTGTGTGGCTATATTTATTATTATCTTTTTATTTTTCAGTATCAACTGACTGTCTGTTTGTGTTGTGTGTTTCTGTTTTTATGTTTCTAAGTGCAGGCCTGACATGTATGCGTGCGTGTGTGTGTGTGTGTGTGTGTGTGTGTGTGTGTGTGTGTGTGTGTGTGTGTGTGCATTAATGTTTCACGTCATTGTGTCATCCATTACTCTCCCTCAGACATCTCTCAAGGTTGGCTATGTTTGTGTGTGTGTATTTATTGTAAGTGTGATAGTTGTGTGTGTGTGGTGTGTGTGTGTGTGTGTGTGTGTGTGTGTGTGTGTGTGTGTGTGTGTGTGTGTGTGTGTGTGTGTGTGTGCGTGTGTGTGTGTGTGTGTGTGTATGTGTGTATGTGTGTCTGGGACTGGGTGTGTGCGTGTATGTGTGTTTACACATGCATCTCTTACCAGATTCTGTGGTGATGTTGATCAAGGTGGAACTCCAGTCACTCCAGGGTCCCCGGCCCACGATAAGTCGATAGCGTAGCCGGACCCTGACTTGGGTCCATGGTGGCAGATCACACACTTCCATTGAATACGCCGATACATTTTGCTCTTCGACCAGCACCTGAAGGACAGCAAAAGAGAGAGGGAGAGAGAGAGAGAGAGAGAGAGGGAGGCAGGCAATAAAGAAAAAAGTGGGTTTTTTTAACACTCAGAGGTACAACGTGTAACGTTTTTATTGTTCAATATCAAAATCTGTTTTACCTGTTGGCAAGCTTGTCTTTTTTCATTACTATTAACCACCACTATTAATTTCATGAGTCCCATATTGGCTTGAAATTTGGCATTTGCATGTACATTAACTGGGGTAGACTCCATACTGTACAGCCTCCATCTGGGAATACGAAAGCTCAACACGGTCATATCGTTTGCGTTTTCGCACTCATATTTTGCACGTGCAACTAATTGCTGTCGTTGTTTCCCTGTGTCGGCAGGTTTGAAAGAAGACAAATTGAAGACTATGTTTGTTCAAAATTCAAAAAATCAGAACCAAAATCTTGTACCTCATTCAAAAAGAGAATAAGGATACTGAAAAGACAATAGACCGGCATCCGCATGCAGGCTACCGTAGCTGTAATATGTACTTTGCATTTGCATTGTGCTTAATTTCTAATGGGAGAAACTCGAAGGCTACACATTGTGGCTTTAATAATGCTGTTATGTTGACATTCTGGCTTAGGCCTTTGTCAAGGGATCATTTTAACCAACATTTCATTCATGATATTTTAATTTTCATTTAATTTCATATTTATTATACAGGATTACAAGTATTAAAAGTAACAGAGTTACAGTTTAAGAAGGGCCTGACAAGGCACATCACACATCGCATTTACATACAGCACAAAGCAAAACCAACATCTTATATCTTTATGTTGTAGTAATATAATCTCTAGACTGGATAAATGTTAATTGGGTGTGTCCAGTCTATTTATGAATCCATCTATGTAGGTAATCACCCAATCACCCACCCCAAAAATACATTAAACTTACATACAGTGTATGCATCTAAATGTTATCACAGAAAACATCCAGACCAGTGAGAGCCCAGCCTATTACATGTGTCCGCTGGATGGAGAGCTTTATCCCCAGAGCCACATACCTCGTCAGGTTTGCGCAGCTCGATCTGAAAGTGCAGAAGTCTCTCCCTCAGCACGTCCGATCCTGAAATAGCGAATGACTTCGGCCGTTCCCAGTGGAGCTTTAGACATGAAGGCCTTTCAGCAACCCCCAGCAGTTTAGTGAAGACGGGGGGATAGAGCTTCACTGGGGAGAGACAGGGACACATTAGCACATTAGCCTACTCATAATGTTCCATTTCTGTGATGGAATGACTCATATTCAAGAGCTCGATGTATGAGAGAAGAGCATCAGGATTTTTGTATTGCAAGTTTCCCGAAATAATTTGTACGTCCAGGTAGATGAGACTGTATTTTCTAAGGTGAAGTTGACTTTTTCGTAGAATTGCCCAATATACATATCCCTCCATCCTTCCATCTTAATTCTTCTCCTCTTCCGCTTCTCTAATTCTTGCACCTCTTTGTCTTTCTCTGTCCAGCATTCTAATCCACACCAAATCCTTACCAATCTATTTTGCGGTGTTTTGTCAATAATTGAACACCTTCTCAAAGGCAGAGAATTGGCCTAGCGTTTTGAGGATGTGATACGGAGTTATGGTGTTCAACTTTATGTGTAAGCAGTTGAACAAAGATCTAATGGGGATGCCTGGTGCTTAGGGTGTCTCACATGGCTGTGCAGCAATAACAATCAGCCTCTAAAACACATCAGGCCCCAAGCACATCACAACAGCATCCCTATTCAATATGATGACTCTCAACATCTGATTTGGGATTACACTTTAATCATAATTCCTCATTTCATTTCATTTCATTTCATCAATTAATCATTTTTGCAAGTGCGTGTCCGTGTGTGTTTGTTTTGTTTGTGTGAGTGTGTGTGAACGTGACTGTGTGTCTGTGTACTATGTGTGTGTGTGTGTGTGTGTGTGTGTGTGTGTGTGTGTGTGTCTGTGTACTATGTGTGTGTGTGTGTGTGTCTGTGTGTGTCTATATGTGTGTGTGCGTGCGTGCGTGCGTGCGTGTGTGTGTGTGTGTGTGTGTGTGTGTGTGTGTGTGTGTGTGCGTGCATACCAACCTTCTGTGAGGCCAAGAACGCTGTAAATGCAAGAGCTGGTCACTGAGCCTCCGCTGTGTGCCGTCACCTCCATGCTGTAATTGTGCATGACTGTGTTGATGGGGACGGAGCAGTGAGTCTGTGTGGTGTTACAGGTGCCCACTAGCCTCCCAACAGACTCCCCTAGGCAGCGAACACTGCAACACACAGCACAACACAACACGTGTTTCTCAAAGTCCAGAATCCTAGGTAGCACGCTCGCCTTAGAAGTCGTACACTTCAAAAACGAGGTTCCATCAGTGCGTCCTTGAAAAATCTATGAACAAAAGCCTCTGTCCTTGTTAGAATTTAGATGGATGCTTGACATAGCAGCAAATTCTGAGGATCTTATGCCTACTGACAGCACTTTTTAACGTTAAGCTCAATTCAGACCGAAGATCCGCGACGAGATGAGGCGGTTTTAGAGAGTAGTTGCAGTGGTGTGAATCAATAATTGCTGGTTGTTGCAAGCAGTTGGAAGCCGTCGCAAAATATTTAACATGTCAAATCACAGTTTCAGAGTTTTAGCACGTTTCAGGTTTTTCGAACGTCGCAGCCCGTCTCGTCGCAGATCTTTGGTCTGTAGGTATCTTAAAACAACAGGGCTACAGGAGAGAGGGTTGAAGCAGAGCTTCAGTATTCCATGATCTTTGGCTACAGGTTGATTCAGTCCGGATAACCCCTTTAACATCAAATACTCCCAGAAAAACAAACCTATCAATTCCCTTGATCTAAATGTGTTTCAATTTTTTCTCTGTGAACCATAAAAATACTGGATGGCAAAATTCCTAGCAAGAAGAATCTGCCAAAATCTCTGACTGGTTAGCGCTGTCATTCCTTGAGGGCGTTCATTACAACACTTTTTGCAACCACATGATCACAGAACACGAGTGCCCATAAAAATAGCTGTCGTCTGTCAATAGTTTGTGTTGCCAAGTACTGTTGCTGCCAAAGGCAACAATTCAGGATGAAACCAGACTGTCAGTTTTAGCCACATCTTCATTTTTGATCTGTGCCAAAACGGTGGCACAAAATGCTGTGCCAGTTAATAGTGTTGAGTTTACGAGGTCAGGTCAGGCCGAGTAGAGTTCAAGATGCAGGCTTTTATTCTTTTACAGAGTCAGCGCTGTCAAGGGAGAAATCCAGTTTCGCTCCAAAGAGTTCCACCGTACTTCTGACTTGACAATGAAGAGTGAGATACATTTATACAGAAATTAGAAAAAGGTAGAAAGGGGCGTTCACATTACATATAGTTACACAACGGCAGATCTGGCGCCTCTAATTCATATGAAAAGAACAGTCAATCACCCTGAGCTCAGTATCATCATCACAGTGCAACACATGCCAACTGGCCTAGCTGGCATGGCATACGTAAATCCTCACAACCCTAACGCTTCTAACCGCTGAGTTGGTATCCTGGGCTTTTCAGCTCAATGGTTAGAAAGTTCGACTCCCATGCTGTGGGTTAGTTGTAGTTGAGGGGGTGAGGTTCGAGACCCCGAAAACAGTGCGAACATACAGCACATGTAGCCGGTGGCGGTCCCGCACCGCACACGGGTCTCGAACCCGCCACCCCGCAAGCTACAAACTCCCAGCGTGGGAGTGGAACGCTCTAACCAACTGAGCTAAAAGCCCGAGCTTCTAACTCAGCGTGTTAGAAGCGCCCATGGAATTGGGTGATGAGGATTTACACACTACCACCGAGCTAGCCACGCTAGCTGGCCTCCGTTACACTCACCCTCCAAATCCTCACTCCCATCCGGGTCACGGCACCAATGTAGCCGGTGGCGGTCCGCACCGCACACGGGTCTCGAACCCGCCACCCCGCAAGCTACAAACTCCCAGCGTGGGAGTGGACCGCTCTAACCAACTGAGCTAAAGCCCCGAGCTTCTAACTCAGCGTGTTAGAAGCGCCCATGGAATTGGGTGATGAGGATTTACACACTACCACCGAGCTAGCCACGCTAGCTGGCCTCCGTTACATATGCATGTGTGTGTGTGTGTGTGTGTGTGTGTGTGTGTGTGTGTGTGTGTGTGTAGTTGTAGTATATGTTAAATACAGTATACTGTATAAATAATATCTTACATTTTGACAGTGAGAACATAGCTGACGTTGTATAAGCTGTTGGCTAGTGGCTCCCAGTAGCAAGTGACATTCTTGTGTTCCAGAAACGTACAGTTGCGAATAATGGGCTCCCTCTGGAACACTGCAGTACAGTCTGGGAGGAAAGATAAGATTATTTTACATTAGATTAGATTAGATTATATAGGCCACTTTATTTATCATTACACATACAGTACATGTAACACAGTGGCGAATAGTGAGGTCCATCAGGAAGTCTACACTACAGTCTGGGAGGAAGAGAGGGATGAAGAGGAGAAAAGAGGAAGGAGAAAGAAAGGAGAAGGAATGATGAGAGGATGAGAGACAATGACAGAGGATATAAGAGAGAGTAAGAACAGGAGAGAGGAAATGATGGGAGAAAGGAGAAGAAGAGAAGAGAAGGAGTGAAGGAAAGAGTGGACAATGGAAAGGAGGGGAACTAAGGAGAAAACAAATAAAATTATTAAATAGAGAGCAGAGAAACAGGTTTGTGCACCATATCAATGTTCTTTAGAATGCACTGTAAAAAAAATAACACTTGACCTCCAGTAGGCTATCACAAGTTACTATCCCTTGGTGGATTTGTTGTTCTTACTAGAGACACAAAATGTTAGCCTCAAAGCATAATTGCCTCATTTTATGTCATTGTTTGGCCAAAGTGAGATATTGCATAACTTTACTCTCCTGTGTATTCTTCCTATCTCATTGGCCAATCACAACACTTGAAAAAACAACAAAAACACTCTCTGCATAAGTCATTCATTTGTCTCAGCACAAGCTGCAAGTGTGTAAGTGTAAGTGTGTGTGTTTGTGTGTCTCTGTGTGTGTGTGTGTGTGGGGGGGGGGGGGGGTGAAGTGAGTAAGCCATTCTGCTTCCTGTAGATCCCAACATTTGGCCAAAGTTGAAGCCACACCATTGTTAAGTTTTTTTCTAGTTTCCCAAAAACACTGATATATGACTTGGGCAACTATGCAATGAGGATAACGATGAGTAAAATGCCTAACTTGTATCAACAAGGTCTACAACTTGGCATACGAAAGTGAGCTTCAGACCGGAGTAAGCAGTTACTTTCTGTTCCTTTCAACCATGGGAAGCGAGTGAGTATTGAGTGTGTTTCTACCAGGAACAAAGAGGTGTTAGTGTGTTGCCTCTGGAATTATAGTTAATTAGGACTGATGTTATCAGAATGATAATTAGCCTGGCATCTTGGTTTCTAGGCCAAATTATAATGATTTTCTGTTCAATTTGGATTTGCAACATGTACGCAAAATGTAACGTGATGACCAAAATTTGCATTGTAAGGGTAACTGAGAAGCCCATTCTCAAAATATAAAAAAGACTTTTGAACCTTAACCATTATCTAATACATTCTTGAGCCCATGTGAACTTGCTCACACAAGATGTCTCAGTCAAAGGAGTCGCACAAAGTAAGATTACAGTATGTTCACTTGTGTTCCTGTATCTCCCCTCCTTTGAAATGGAAGTTTAATCTGATTAGTTTATGCTGAATTTATGCCTCACTTCTAAGTGTGGCTTCCTGTTTGGAAAGTATTTGGTGAACATCATATGAATTACTTCTCTGTCTAAAGAGAATGCAATATAATAAACGTTGAGAGGTGCCCCAACAGTCTGCAATCCAATCTGCAGAACAAACCTTGATGAGACTTTTTGATGTTTCACTTATGTTCACAATCAACTTGAGACAGATCAATGATTACTTCAAGATCTCAATCTATCAAGGCCAGTGTGTTGCTATTGTATGTTAAATACATTTCCCAACCAAAACTACAATGTTGTGGACAGTTGTCTGATTGTCTATTCACTGTTTGTGACAGAATAAACTGTACAAAACTGTACAAAAGCATGTACAAAAGCAAATAAAGTAATGGCTGTAAAATATATATTTTAAAGATTACATTTCTGTAAAGATTAATATCCAATCAAATGGACTGGAGATGTGGCATTCTGTGAGATACATAAGTAGATGACAGAAGAATTGCTTGTAAGATGAACTTTCCATTCATAGTCCACTTAAGTCTGTTTTTCCAAGGCAATCGGTTTCCTAGGATTTTTGCTAAGGTCTACTTATTTGGTTTCACCGTGTGGGAACTATGACAACAGGAGGTACAATCTTGCTCTTTAGAGTGGAAGCACATCCATATCAATGCTCTTTAGAATGGAAGCAATGACAACAACAAGCAGCCTTGTGGACCTACCTCACACGGCAATAGTATCAAACCATTTAGATTTGTTCTTATTGTGTGTGTGTGTGTGTGTGTGTGTGTGTGTGTGTGTGTGTGTGTGTGTGTGTGTGTATAGGCCTACTGTATGTGTGTGGACTTGAGGTCCATCTACTCCAGTGTTCTGTGCATGAGATGAGTGTGTGTGTGTGTGTGTGTGTGTGTGTGTGTGTGTGTGTGTGTGTGTGTCGCTCTTACTAGGCTCTGTGGTAGTGTCAGGCATGAGCTCCATCCACACCAGTATTCTGTGCCAGAGATGAGTGAGTGAGTGAGTGAGTGAGTGAGAGTGTGTGTGTGTGTGTGTGTGCGTGTGTTTAGACATGCCCTTCTTACCAGGCTCTACTGTGGTAGTGTCAGGCTTGAGCTCCATCCACGCCAGTGTTCTGTGCCAGAGATGAGTGTGTGTGTGTGTGTGTGTGTGTGTGTGTGTGTGTGTGTGTGTGTGTGCGCTCTTACTAGGCTCTGTAGTGGTGGTGTTGGTCAGACTTGAGCTCCATCCACTCCAGTGCTCTGGTCCAGGGATGGGCCGATAGCGTAGCCGAACTCTGAATGTGGTGCCAGGTGTGAGGCAGCACACTTTCATAGTGAACGCCGACACATTCTGCTCCTTCACCAGCACCTGTAGGGGGGGTGGGTTGGGGGTTGTACATTCGAGCGCCCAGATGTGAAAAAACGGCCGCTAGGAGTGTGAACAGCCGTTAAGCGTGCACGCGCGTGTGTGTGTGTGCATATGTGTGTTTATGTGTACAGTATGTGTGTGTGTGTGCATGTATGTGTGTGCATACAGTAGGTGTGTGTGTGAGTGTGTGTGTGTGTGTGAGTGTGTGTGTGTGTGTGTGTGTGTGTGTGTGTGTGTGTGTGTGTGTGTGTGTGTGTGTGTGTGTGTGTGTGTGTGTGCATATGTCTGTCTGTGTGTGCATACTGTATGTGTGTGTTTACACATGACGAAGACTCTGATCTTTGCCCAGCACCTGAGGGGATTGAATTATGCAAATAGAAAGGCAGCAAGCCAGCAAGAATGGCAATGCTTTATATGGGAACCGAAAAGATTTATATCCCAAAAAACACATACCATGAGGTTAAAGTGACATACAAACATGTGTGTACAGTATAGCCCTGCAGTAAAACAATAAGGATGGTTAAGTGCAGGTGGAATCACCAACTGTACTGTGTGAAATGATAGAAGGCGTATTCCATAATAAGATGACATAATACTGTACTGTGCTGTACCTAATAAGCATATTCAAGACATATTCTTGACAAGAAGGGGATGAAAAGAATAAATGCTGTATAAATTAAATTAATATTATGTATAACATATATTTGTATTATATTATATTGTATTGTATAAGATATTTATATAATATAGTTATAAACTAAATAAAGTAAGCTCAGAGAGAGCTGATGAGTCAGATGAGCACAGCTATATACTGAGGACCACACACCTGCTCAGGTGAGCACAGCTATACTGAGGACCACATACCTGCCAGGTGAGCACAGCTATACAGTATAATGAGGACCATATACCTGAGCACAGTTCAATACTGAGGACCATATACCTGCTCAGGTGAGCACAGCTATATACTGATGACCACATACCTGCTCAGGTGAGCACAGTTCAATACTGAGGGCCACATATCTGCTCAGGTGAGCACAGCTATACTGAGGACCATATACCTGCTCAGGTGAACACAGCTACTTTATATACTGAGGACATACCTGCTCAGGTGAGCACAGCTATACAGAGGACCACATACCTCGTCACGTGTTCGCAGCTCGATTTTAAATACCAGACGGCTCTTCCTCAGCTCGTTCCGCCGTGAAATAGCGAATGACTCTGGCCATTCCCAGTGGAGTTTTAAACACGAGGGCCTCCCAGCAACCCCCAGCAGTTTAGTGAAGACCGGGGGGTAGAGCCTCACTGGGAGGAGACAAGATCAGGACAAATGCTACTCAAACACATTTCACACACACATATAATGATACACTGTATAATTGGTGTTTGTCATGTAGATGTTTTTAATTAAAGATTTATTAAATTAATTAAAGGGTTTTCCAATTTCAAAATAAAGGAGTTATCTTTAGTGTGCCACAGTATTGGAACAAACCAATTCAGCAAGAAAAGTTGTTTTGTAGAAAGAAAAGGACTGTAAAAGAAGTAGGCATAAAACATTTAGCTGAAATTTTCAATTGTATCCAATTTTATTACCTCTGTCAAGGAGATTGTGTTTTCGCCGATGTCTGTGTGTGTATCTGTGTGTCTGTGTGTCTGTCTGTGTACAAAATAACTCACAAAGTAGTGCACGGCTTTGGATGAAATTTTCAGACAATGTGTGTATTGGGACAAGTAATAACTGATTCAATTTTGGTGGTGATCAGTGATCCAGAACACAATCTGGAATTTAAATTGTATCTGTGACCATATTGCCTTGTAGTCTCCGAGTACTTTTCTAGTTAAAAATGCATCAGCAAAGCAATAAGATATCAGCCTGAATTTCTTTGTATGATGGTCAGAAAACACAGAGGGCTGTCTGGACAAAAAAATGAGC